>WHYT01017028.1:196148-260342 GCA_009806455.1 Tetrax tetrax
AGCAGAGAAGCACCAACAGGAGAAATAGCTGGAGAAAATCCATGCTGACGGCAACAGATCTATCTGTCAGTCACAAAGAAGCAGTGCCGCCTTGTGAAAAGCCAATTTAGGCATCAGGAAGTGTCAGAAGAGATCAAATTACCCAAAGGAGTTCGAAAATACAGATGAAGGGATGAGCAGTCTGGACTGGCCCAGTGCCTGTAGTAAGCACTGTACTACAGAGAAAGCAATCCAAGTCTATTTCTGTGCCAGTTAGTACTTTTCTAGAATAAAAGGTGGAAAAGTGTAAAGGAAGAAGGGATCACTGAGGCTGTGAAAACAGCAAAGTACTACATCTGGGCAAATTACATGCAGCAGTAAAAAGCCACCACAAGGCTGGAAACTTTCAATCAATGCCAAGTGCATCCATGTTGAAACACATTACAGAGGGCCTAACACTGCTCTGGAAAACTAAGATGTCTGGGAACTTTAGTACCTTCCAAGTTGTGTGAATTCATTTTCCTTTTGTGTGGCTTATAATTATTATTATTTAAAATATAATTATTATTATTTAAAATAAATTTACAGTATGTTTCTCTGAGGTATCACAACTGGTGGTCATGGCCATTATTACAATGCAGGAAAAAGATTCAACTCCCGCCTTTGGACAGTGTGAGTCAGTGAACTTTTTTGACTATAAATCAAAAAGCCTATTTTTATGCAAATATTCCCAGTAATTAACGTGTCATTTGCACCCCGGCTTCTATTTCAAGGTTATGTGTGATGCAACACAGCAGTTTACTTTTAGAGACTCAGGCTGGGTGCCAGGCGTGGTGTAGTTCAGATAGCACAGGGCTAACGAGCCCTGTCAGTTCCCAGTCAGGACACTGAGCTGACACAGCCACAACATTTCTAGTACTTGCCCCAGTGCATTCAAAGCTAGGTAAGCTAAGGTATTCTCTGCATGATTTAAAAGCCAAACAAAGAATTAGCTTGTCTAAAGGATAAATACTCTATGAAGTTTTCTAAGGAGGCAGCACAAATATTTCCACATTTGAACTTGCAGCTTAATCCCTTCACATACTGTGCAGGAAAACTGCTATTTGGAAATCCCAATTTGAAGGCATATTTTTCAAACACATATTGCAGGAAAACGGTAACTACCGCTTTTAAACCTATGGAGCTATATATAGCTGAAAATACTTCCATATATTAGGTATAACAATGTATTATAGATATTTAAAAAAATATATACCTCTTCCTAGCTTTATTTCACCTGTAGTTAAAATATTTGGTTCAACCTGCTGTTTTAAGGCTCTCATGTCTAAAAATTCCTTTCTGCATTCCAGGCTGTTGTTGTTTTCATAGACTCCACAATTCTATCTTCAGCTCACTTGCTTTCTGTCATATCTTTGTGTAAACAGCAACAAAACAACCAAACAGTAACCATCATTTTCAGCACTAGAATTAAAAGTATTCATTGCAAAATATATGGTTCATCTGTCTCAGAAACAAAAAAACTCAGACTTTACAAACCAGAAATTAACATCAGCATCATCCCACCTCCATTCAAAACCACAATAAGCAGGAGTTTTCATACATGCAGTCTTGACACTTAAAACAGTTTCTAACTTACTAAAAGAGGAAATCTAAATTTCTCAGCAGTTTCAAAAGCCAGTGATATTAAAAGTTCACATCATTCAGTTTTTCTGTTTTGTTTGGGTGTTGTTGTTTTGGTGGAGGTTTTTCTTGCCTGTACTTCAGCAAGCTTGGCTCATAAATGTCTAGCTTGAATTTTGACTCCTGCTTTGTTAAGACAACTTATTGTATGGAGTCTAAAATTCCTAGTGAAGCAAGATTCCTCCTCCTTCTACAGTAGAAAACATGTTGTCTATCTTGCCTTCAAGTGAGTTTGTTATAAACTATAAATCTGCTGAAAAGCAAAAGGAAAGAAAAATATCGAAAGACACCTAGAATCTGAACAGTGATCAAGCTTACTTTCACCACAGATTTAAAATTACAGCTTTAAAATTCAGCATTTTGCTCAAAGACCAATATTAAATATTTAAAGTGCACTTTGTACTACCATCAGATCAGAAAAGAGCAACAAAGCATTTTATCAGGCAACATAACCCCCATTAATATTTTTCCTCTGATTTTAAAGACATATTTTGTATCACTCGATGGATGGAGAAACAGTGATTGAAAGTGCTGTCATTCTGCCAAAAGCGCACACAGAACAAGACAAGTGAGAGCAATTAAATTTCTGATCAGGATAATAATTTAACTGCAGATCTGGAGACTATAATCATCTGGAACATTTGAGCAGTATAAAATATTACAAGGACGATGTTCCATAAATTATCATACACAGCTCATCACCTGAAGGCACCTCACCTGAAGGTATGTAGTGGTTTCCTACCACTCCTCCACAGATGCTATATCCTCTAACACAAAGACCACAAAAAAAATAGAAGGTTCACAGGCCACATGAAGAACTGTTTGTGTATCCATTCAGAGACAATTCCCAAATGCCGGGTCATTACTCTCACTAGCTTCCTTTGGCAGAGTAGTGCCTTTATTGCCAAGAAATTTGATTTATCAAAGGAAAAAAGTAACTTGATGCTTCAACTAATCCCTTGTCCTGTTCACATACAGAGCAGAGTAGATCTCTGCCTCCTCACAATAAATTGAATTGATATTTCATGAAGAAGCAGATAAAGTAAGGTGGGTGTCCCTTATTCAGTCACTATACAATGTCATGCCCCCAAGAACTTAAAGATTCAGCATAGTATTCAAGAACACCCACAAAAGGCCAGTCCTTGAGAATTAAAAAGCACCTTTTAACTGACATTCCAGTATGTCACAGACTTTTCTGCCTGCTTAGGAAAAAGTGGTAAGTTATAATTTCTTCAGCAGAGAGAGAAAAAGCATGGCTCCTTTTTAATGCATCAGGTGCAGCTGCTTTGTCACAGCCATTCTGAGGCAAATAATTTGGAATGACATTCATCTCACTTAATTTTAGTAGTCTAAAAGTCAGGTGTGTAATCTAATCTATTCATTTAGTTAAACTGAAAAGTCAGTGAAGAAAACCAGGCCCCTCCAGCAGACTGAGGATGAGACAAGCCCTCACTACATCCTAAAGCAGCTGGATGGATTGTCCTCCACTAGGAAAGGAGAGATACTTCATCTATTCAGGCTCAACATCTTTTAAGTTGCTAGAGATAGGCAAGATTAATATAACCCTCAGAAGGACATTTCTGAAATTATTTATACCCCACACTCTCATGGAAATCTTACTTACTAAAACTTTATTGTTTTATCTGAGAGGAAAAAGGGTAATTTAGGGACAAAAATTTGTTTTCAAGGCTTGCACACGCTCACTCAGTGCATTGACTGTCCACCTGCAACATGAGGCCAATTGCACTGCCACTTCTCAAAGGCACATGGCAAGGATATGACCACTGGAGGCTGCAGTCATCTTTATATGTGAAGGCACTTTGGTTTTATAATGTGACAACCAGAATGGTTAGAACTGCGTTCACACATCACAGGGTATTTTAGGGTTTGCTCACACAGCCACACACAAACAGGCACATGGGACATGACTTCACAGTCGAGCTGTGGTAACTACCCCCATGCTTGCCACAGCCCGCTCCAGCAAGGAAGTAAAATGTGCAAGCTGAAGCCACCACTTCTGAAGTGGGGTGTGCGCAGAGCTCGGCAAGCCACCAAGTCAATGCAGCTGTGGCGAGTAGATTAGCTGCCTGACCACCCATCAAACTGCTGCAACCAGAGTGCTCAGGATCATCTGACCATGCAGTTAGTTTCATATCAATTCTGAGGGACAGATTCCCTGTATGCAACAATGCTGCCGCAGTATGGAGAGAGCTCAATTTGAACTTGAGAGCTGTGGGGTTTTTGGCAGGAGATCCAACCAGGCACACCACAGAGAGAAAGTGGACATCCCTTATTTTGATCTATTGCATAGAACAGTATTTCCAGTTAAATAGTATTTTTTGAAGCTTGGATATTTCCACTTCACAAAAACAGTTCCACCAAGCTTGCATGGATGAGACCTCCGCTGGAGTTTACAAGAAATGTTTTGGGGTTGTTTTTTTTTGTTTGGGGTTTTTTTGTTTGGTTGGGTTTTTTTTTTCTATATTATGCCCCATACAGACTCCAATCCAAACTCAGTGGAAAGTAGCATCTAACTACATTTTTTTAATTGTAATACTGTGTGACAAATTCCTGACTTCTGAGTAACAAGGCTTATTCCAAATTTTAAAAAAATTACTGTCACTACGATTTACATTTAACAGTGTCTTTCTCAGTTAGCACTGGGAAAATACTGCAAAGAGAATTCACAGACATGAATTTGACTAAAAGCGTACATTAGCTTTGACAGCATTCACAAGGGTCATTGTTGTTCTTGCTCAGAGATTCATTCCAGTTTTTTCTTTGTGAAGTTGCTTGTGGGAAAGCTATACCTGGGCGAACAGATAGGAAGGTTTCTGAAAGAACACTTCACTTGGCCATGAAGCCTCTCGTCCCCTCCCTGCTGTCAAAACATCACATCAGCAAATACAAATAGTCCCAGATGACAAAAATAAAGATTATCGAATAATTACACAAGCTTGTAGAAGAAAATAGAATAATAATCCCTTCATAAAGCACTTCTTAGCCATTTGTCTGAAAAAGCTTTAAAGTTCCAATCTGCTTTAGTTAAGCACAAATTACCGGACTCAGTATGGGAGAAATTAGATGAATTCTGACTATATCTGCATCATAAAAAAAGATTAGAGTAGATGATCTAATAGTCCCTTCCAGCCTAAAATCCTATGAATAAAAAGGAAGAGCTGCTGCACTATTCACATTTTCAGTAAATATAGCAAATAACCCATAGAAAATGGTTATTTTCCCCTTAGTCAAAAGTGCACTAAAAAAGAATATTCGGGTTTCTTGAGTCCCACTGTAAAAACCCTCCTTGAACAATCAAAACCTTCCAAAGAAAGAGAAGAAAGACCCGAAAAGGCACGCACACAAAGCATTTGCTGAGCCATTTTGAATAATGATCAAATTAGTGGGGAAAAAGCCTGTTTGCAGATAATTCATGAACAGAAAAGAAGACAATATTGATCAAATAAATTATTCACTGTAAATAGTTCATTCAGCTCTGGCTTCAACACACATTACCAATTAAATCAAACAGAGCCCAATGCCACAGTAATTATTCAGGAAGTACAATCTGGCCACTTGAAAGCAAGTCCAGATTGCTTAAACTATTTCTTTTTTTTTTTGTCAATATGTCATTTTTACCTCTCTCTGAGTTAGGCCACTCTTGCCTACCTACAATACCACTCCACATCTTTCAGCGCATTTGCAAGTTTATAAAAACTAATGCTTTTCCAGCTACAATTACCCTTACTAAAAATTCTTCTCATTCTTCATGAGCACTTCTTACGGAAGCAGGTCTCAGAGGACAAAGATCTTGATGCTATAAGTAAATCCATTTCCAGTTTCTTGTTTAACATTTTGCTGATTTTGTTTTTTAATAAAATGACTAGCTGCACATTTAGGTTCATACACTGTAAATCAGGTCTGCCTTTTCTTTTCCACAGTTCAAGCACTTATTTGTATTAAGGTTGGGTTTCATTTCATTGAGTCCAATAAATTCTAAATAATAATTTCAGCTGGATTCATTTCAGTCTCCAGTTCAAGGACCAATTAATTCACAGCCTTGAACTCTTTGTCTCAAGTCTTATTACATATATGCTGTACCTCAGGCGTCTTCTCCACAAGTCAAATTACTTTGGTTTGCAGTCTATTTCTGTCAATAAATATAAGTAATTTCACTTGTTACTCCTTACATATTGTTAAATAGGATGGTAACAGAAGCAATCTAGATTTGCAGGTATGAGCATGAGAGTCTTTACAGCCTTAGGTGTGAGACAGCTTTGGTCTGTAGGTGAAGACAAGCAGACTCACCAGTCCCTGTGTACATTCATCCTACTAAAGTGAGATCAAAGAGTCAGTGAGGCTCTGCAAATTACTGAAAATTGTGTCAGGCTCTAAGACAGGTTTTTCCAAACTTAAGCATTAAAGACCTCCATGAGGAAAGCTTTCTACATCTGTATGGGTCCCACCTGATCTTCACAGGTTTCCCCAGAGATGCTCGAGGTTCCCTCAGCCAAAAGGGGGTGATTTCATTCTGTAAACTACTACTAAAGTACATGAAATAAAACACTGAAATGTCAGCATTCCAGACATCTAGAAAATATCTGCTCAGTTCCAGTCTGTCATTTTGGTCACTTACGAAAACATCTATATTATTCTGGCATCTCGTGGCACAAGGTCAGCTCTTCGATTGTCCACAGAGCTTCCGCAAAAGTTCCCAGTTGGCTGAGGCCCAGAAGATGGCCTGATTCTGAAGCATAGGGCACAAATTTCATGCTATCACTCTGCCCTAGTAGACAGCATGGACAGAATTAACTAGTTCAAGATACTTGGCTTTAAGACCTCAACAACAGCCAATGGCAAATCTAGTTGTCATTTTTGTTAGGATTTGAAGAAGTAACAGTAGCAGAGTGAAAAAGTAAGTGTATAGGCTTGTACTGTCCTCATTTAAAGATATGCATTTCTCAGCCAATACTGGGAAGTCTGTCAGCCTCATCAGTACTGAAGTGCAGTATCTCTCTTTACCTTTTGCTATATCAAAAAAGTTACTTAGATGGGCATACATATTAGTAAGGATATTGATTTCAGGATATGGTTTTATCAGCCATGTGAAAAGCTTGCATATCTCCTTGCTCTCTCATTGTGGAATGACAAGCAGAATGTTTTGTAGCCAACTAACTTTTACAACAAATTCTCATAAATGTTTTATAGATACTTTTACTTCTCATATTCTGCCATTGGGCTTCACCATCATGCTGGATATTTTCTAATTCACCTCCCCACCTTCATCCAGATGTTTGGTGTCTCTGTCTTTCCTTCTTTTAATTACATGTGAATGTTCTTTTTGATGTGTCCATCAGCCTGTGATCCAATTGCTTGCACTCTTGGATGAAGACTTTCTAGGAGACTTACGTTTCTACAACAGATGAGTAGAATCAATTCTTTGGAACAAGGAGCACTAATCAAAACAGGTACATTTATAGGCCAAGTGATTTTGCCCCAAGTTCCTTTCAGTGCAAGCAATCAAGGCTTTGCCTTGATAAAAGCTGTAAGCATCACAGGCAGTATGACTTGACTTGATCTGTTCCACATAAAAATGCCTTTTCTATATCACTTCCTATCTTTCAAGAACACTTTATTCATTGTAGTTGTATTTGAAAATAAACCTTTAAAATATTTCTTCCTCTAAGTACATTTTTATAGAAGTTGGTATAGAGACACATACACACACACACAAATACTTAACAAACTTTGGAAAATTATTCTTTCTTTTACTCTGCTTCTTAACAGAAAAGTCCAGATTCCATACAGGGAATTGAAGGTGATTACCATATTAGTTCCAAGACCATTTTTGCTTATGCTACAACTTGTTGGGGTTGAAGGAATTTTTCAAGTAAAAAAAAAAAAACAAATCAGGTTCACGCTATTCTAGCAAATAAGTAGATAAGCAAATGAAAAGCTACCTGAGGAGGTGCAATTGCTCTATTGTAGTAATAACTACACCCAGCTAAACAACGGTACAGATATCAGAAAGGCAAATGCAACATTCCAGTGAGGTTAGTATTTCCAGTGATGATTTAAGGGCTAGATTCTATAGCAGGTTGAACATCTTACTGCTAAGTCACTTAGCACATGCATAACTCTGAAATCAGTGCAAAAACTCCCATGTATAAGCCTGGTGAGTTCTAGAGATGATGACATAGCATTTTCCTGAACTGAACCCCACAAGAAGACAGAAGGGAAAAGGCAGACGGGGGGAGCTGGGCAGCATGCTGGGACATTCTTCTAAAGTATGAGAGGCAGCATGACAAAAGTCAAGATGTTTGTAGGAACAAATATGCTCAAGGCTGCACATTCTCAGAACAGAGAGTTGGGGGTTATTTTGCTTCACAAAATTAAACCTGAAAGGTCAGTGAGACTTCAATAGCTATTCAGGTGACTATAAAGATGCCTGTGCTTAATGCAGTGGAGAAAGCAAAAGCAGCAGAGAAATAAAGTGGTCAGAAAAGGCGGCCAGACACATGAGTCAAGCAGAAGTACAGCAAACAAGCTTGAGATGACATGGGTAGGAAAAAGCAAGAGGAGACAGCTGTAATCAGTTTGCACATAGATAAGGATGCGGACAAGTGTTTTGATAGTACAGGCTGAAACTCCAGATCAATGGATCTCAAAGCACATTACCAACTCATTAAGCCAGCTCCACACCCCTGGGAGCTAGGTGTCTATTGTAACCTGAGAGTCATCACAAAAGTCACTAAAGGGCGGTACGGAGTGGTTCAGTGACTTTGCTCAAGGTGGCTGAGCTAGGAACAGAACCCAGACAGTACAAATCCTCTGACAGCTGCTCCCAGCACCAGCCTGTCCTCCGTGCTTTTGGGATAAGGGAATTTGCTGTGTGAATCCAATTGATGTCACAATCATTCTAGCATTAAAAAACATTCAAGATCATTATTTGAACGTTCAGCTCCAACAAATGTAACAAAAAGGCATTTTTAACACAGTTCCTTAGTAAAGGAGACTTTCCACCTTATGCCAAACTAAAGGCAGAGCTAGAAGATAACCAGTCAATGGTATCATTTTTACAAGTGACACAAATATTAATATAATTAAGAGAAAGATCCTGTACGATGTTTAGCAGACTCACAGCCATTCATCTCAGAGGATCAGGCAAAAGTCTCATTTGCTCAATGTGAACACCACAAAAGAATTAACAGATTAAGGTAGTCTTCTGTGACAACAAGCTTTTACAATTTCCTAAATTATAATATGAAACAAGCCTTTTGCTTTATAGCAATGCGATAGTAACTCATTATGTAGCAACCTTTCAAATCAGATCTTGTAGATCAACAGATCCTTTTAAAGTCATAATCAAAGTCACGATCAAACACACAAATGCAATTATACTTCAGAAGTGAAGCCTGTTTGTTTGGAAGAAGTTTACTCCAAGGACTAACCTGGACTCACAAGTTTGCATTTATTCAAGAATGTAACCTAAACTGACAGATACAAAGCAAAATGGCATTATATATAATTTATAAACATGGAAATAATTCAGCTGTAATCATCCACTTCATTCAAGTCCAAGCTTGATTAATAGTGTCAGGAAAAAAAGTGAAACCTTATCTGAAGTTTTTTATTTGCAGAAAACAGTTTTCTGTTTGTTTTTTTTTTTTTTTTTTTTTTTTTTTTTTTATTGGGCTTCTCTTCTGCTAGTTATCATTGCCTCAAATATGTAGGATTTTTTTTCTAAATTGCTGTCCCTAACATTGCAGTAATGTGTATTCCTAATGTTTTATGTAAGTAGTCCACACACCATTTCCATTTCCTTTGTTTCTTTTTTGGTTTTTTTGAAAATCTATCCTTCCTCCTCCCCAGTCAAATAGTATATCACTAAGCTCCAGAGACCAGCTAGGCAAAATAGTATTTGTTTGGGTTGTTTTTTTAATTTTAAAATGCTGAGCCTTAAGGTTTCATGGTGCATCTTCTTGTACACAGGCCTTTTTGGGGAGGGATAGTTTTAAATTTAATTCTAAGTAGAACATCCAGAAATAATTTTTTCTTTACAATAGATATTTTGCAGCACTGAAGGGTCATTTTCTCTCCTTTCCAGAAAAACAAAACTGTGTTGACCATAAACGTTCAAATAAATCACAGACCTTGAATAACTTTTGGGAGAAGTCTTCAAAAAAACAGCCTTCAGATCTAGCCCCATTTCTAATCTTTCAAAAGATGAATGCATCCTTAAGGTATTTGTAAAGCTGAAAAGCAACATTGCCTTTTCTTATAGGACTTTAAAAAATTACTATCTCATTAGCATATCCAGTTCTGATTACCTGATCCAGTGTAGATCAATATACCCCAGAAACTCATCTGCAATATAAGACTACACACTATTCGTGTATCTCTTCTGTTGTATAGGAGCTCAGACTAAATAAATCCAATGGATCTTCAAACTTAAAACATGTAGATCTACATTTTCCAGGGCCAAGTAAACTGCCCACATCCAAATAATCTTAACAGCACATGTAATCACACAAGGAAGCAATTGCTTTTCTAGCATTAAATATCTAAAAACATTCTAGCATAAAATATCAATTAATTTAGAAAATAACATCAGCTAATACAGTAGTTTCCTACTTACACTAGTATTTCACTGTCTGTGGGTTCTGGGAGCCATAAAAATATTTGATAGATAAGTAAACACAAAGCAAAATGTGAAAGAGGACAAAATACTTCCTATTGTATTTAGGAAATTATTACTGTTTCTTTGTTAGGAAAGAAACACACAATGTAATTTATCAAAACATGGCAGGACTGACACTCAATCCTCAAGGTTTGACATAGTCAATACATTTTTGTCACATATCCTTATTTGGTAATGTTTAAGATATTATTTAATAATCTACTTTTTCAGAAGTCAATTTTTTAAAGTGTCCCTCCCTCCCTACTGGAAAGTAGTTAAATGTTTACTTCAATCTAGATAAATTATGAGGCTCAATCAATCTCAAAAATCCTTAAACACGTGTCTAAAAAGTTAAGCACGTGTTTAAAATTCTTCACAGATTCAAGTTTTTATGAAAGACTGTACCAAACATCAGAAGATGTTCTCAGTATTGAATATAACTGGTTTTTTTTCTCCATATAAGCCTTTATTGCAAAATGTATAGGAAGTAGTACACCTCATCTAGTGCTGAAATGCAGCCTGTCCTGATATACCCAATCTGCTTCTATTTTTTTCTCAAAATTGTTATTCCAGCATTCTGCTCTTCTTCAAATACTTCTAATACATTAATCAACCTGTCAGATTTACTTTAACGCTTTTGCCAGTAGACTTCTGATCTTGATTCTGGCCTGCAATACTTTTAAGGTATACAATACAATACAGGGCTTTTAAAATCATTGTTGTTTTATGGTTTTGTACATTCCATTGTCTTACAAACAATAGCCCATTAATCATGTCAATCAGTTTGTGTGTATGATCCTCGTAGCTTTTCTCCAATTTGTTTGCAAACTGTTTCAGCATTTATTAGCATGCAGTACAAATACAAGGGATTTAAAACCTCTATGCAACAGAATATCCCAACATTTCAACTTCTGATTTTATCCAAAGATGGAGAGGAAAAAAAGGACAGAAGAAAATTTCTTTCCTCTAACCACGTCAGAGTCTGAAAACCACGTCAAAGTAAACTCGATTTTCCATATGGGCATAGGAACCAGATGCCTCTAGGCTCCTCCTGTGGGCCTGATCCTTGGGCCACTCCACGTCCTGCAATGTGTGCAAGCAAGCGGCACTGCCTAGGGAGGGAGCAGACATGTACTCCTCTCAGCTCCTTATCCATGAGAGAGAATAAGGACCACAACCGCTACTCCACATGGTGGAATGCCCAAGTAAGAAGATTAATTTGTTTTGTTTTGTTTTTCTTAAAAGAATGAAACAATTTCTATTCAGATTAAATAAACCAAAGAGTACAGCATTTTGTTTCAGTTTTCCCAGAAATTATTTTTCAAAGCTCAATGAAATGTCAGGTATGCAATTGTTTTTCATGTAGAGGATTTTTACAGTGGAGATTGCAAAGCACTTGTGCCACCTAAAGAGCACACAAAACTCAGGGTAGAATTTTGGTGTCACCAGGTATCTCCTTGACAATCACAAAATCTCTTCTGACTTTTACCATAGGATAACAGGGAAAGCATGCTAAAATCTTATTCATAATCACAAGACATTCTGTAAATTCAGAGGAGCCTGCTGGAACAAGCCTGGGACAAGGAGGAAACAGAGCACCTATCCTCGGAGATATGGCTGGGAGCAGGTAGACTTTTACAGGTCACGAATGACATACAATGTCTAGCCTAGGATGCTTAGCTGCAGCTTGAATGTTGGAGATCAGTACTGAGTAATTCTTAATAATATTAGGCTCCTTTCAGGTGTCTCAGTTCAGTGTCTGAACACAGGGCATCCAACACCCTGTAATCACTGATAATAACTTTGGCTAATGGCCCAAGATATCCTCCCAAAACTGCTTTCTGAGGTACTCATGTATGACTACCAGAAGCAGTAGTGAAAGTCTACAGTGGCCTGCAAAAGACTTCATACTTCAGTATAAAGGCACAAGAGGAGCGTGGACAGCAGGTCGAGGGAGGTGATTCTCCCCTTCTACTCTGCCCTGGTGAGACCTCACATTGAGTGGTTATGTTGGAGCCCCCAACGTTAGAAGGACATGGACCAGTGGAGAGGGTCCAGAGGAGGCCACGAAGATGATCAGAGGGCTGGAGCACCTTTCCTGTGAGGACAGCCTGAGAGAGTTGGAGCTGTTCAGCCTGGAGAACAGAAGGCTCTGGGGAGACCTGAAAGTGGTCTTCCAGTACTTCAAGGGGACCTACAGGAAAGAGGAGGAGAGGCTGTTCAGTAGGGCCTGTTGTGACAGCACTAGGGGTAATGGTTTTAAAATAGAATGAGGTAGATTTAGACTAGATATTAGGAATTTTTTTTTTTTTACGCTGAGTGTTGTACTACACTGGAACAGGTTGCCCAGAGAGGTGGTGGATGAGTCATCCCTGGAAACGTTCAAGGCCAGGTTGGATGAGGCTCCGAGCAACCTGATCTGCTTGGAGATGTCCCTGCTCCTTGCAGGAGGGCTGGACTAGATGACCTTTGAAGGTCCCTTCCAACCCTAACCAGTCTATGATTCTATGATTCTATGATTCTAAGAGGACAAAAAGAACCAGAAGGAAGTGACACAGGATCTCAGGGATACCAGCACTATCAGGCTCAAATGCACTTACACCAAACAAACTTCCTATGTTAATTCTGGACTTGAAGAAAACTGACAGCCCAGGAACCACGCCACAAAAAGTCTGTGATGCAAGATTTTTTCATTTTGTATTTGACCCACCTTTATTTTTTATTTGTCAGCTTACATCCTACTTGCTGTTGTATCTGGACACAGTACATTTATATTCGGCCTAACCTTTCTTTTTCATTCTCATCCTTCATTTCCAATTACATGCCAAGTAAACTCTGCATTGCATGAGAACACTGAAAGTGGCAGCTGAAAGACTGGGTTTTGTTTTTTTTTTTTTTTCCCCTAAGAGATATAAGGCATAAAAGTGAAGATACAAACCTTCCTCAATTCTTCCAAGAGAAGGAATTAGTCGTCTTTACTAATACGGTAGCTATGAACAGATCAGGTAAGGCTAGGTCTCCAGAGGGGCATGTCCTGGATCACTGGGACTCCTCACAGACTGAGTGAAACGCTAGTGTCAGGCTCAGGCTTCAATAATTCCCAGTTTAATACATGCACTGCTCAAGGACGCTTAGTACTCTGTAGGTATAACAATGTAATTGTCTTTATGCCTTTCTAGGGGTATGCTACAGGCATCCTACTCCAGTAGTTCTGCAGTGTCCAATTTGGCTGTGCTGCAAAACACAAGGAACACAAAGGACCATTTCCAAGAGCTGTTATATAGATGCCAGCATGAGTCTGCAGCTAGTGGTCAACATGGAAAGGCAGAAGTCCTGGTAAGGATGGGCTGATCTGGAGTCAGTGCACATGAAAGGGCCAGTATAGGTGTCTGACCCTCTGGGAGGTGTATCATTCACAGTTTGGCTCCCGCTTATAAGTCAGAAAGACCTGCGAATAAAAGGGGAGACACTAGTGAAATTAACAGCAACAAAACAGATGCTGACATTGCATCTAAAGGTTATCATCACTCTGTTTAGCCAAACCTTATTTAAGCAATCTAGGGTGTTAAGTGCAGCTTATGTAGCCTCACAGTGAGTAGTACTCTATTTGGTGGTTGAAGCACACACCGCTGCAGCTTCCCTGTTGTCCTGACCCAGTTTAAAAACAACTCATCTGTATACACATAAGGTTTGATTAAACCTCTGCACTACAGGGTGGACATGTCCTTCAGTAGCTGGAGACTGGTGCTCTACCTGCAGCCCTCCCAGCCACATCATTTTACACTAACCATGTACCTGGGCTCTTGTTGCTCTGTCCTGAAAGTTAGTCTCACTCAGACCTCATCACAAATCACACTAAGGCTCAGGAGCCCACACTGACATGTAGAAGTGTCTCATTACAAAAGCTAGAAATGTCGATCTTAATAGCAGTAAAGCAAACTAGATCATATATTGTGCCTGTAGTTTGCTGAACACATGCACATGGTATTATACAGTACATCTCCTTACAGTCACACATACTTTTCTCTATTCTGGACTTCCCCACACCTCCCCCTTCCCTTACCCCCCCTGATACTTTGTAAGGCAGATCACAGAAGTATCTCCTTTTATCCAATTTTCCTTGCAGAAAGATAAAAGGAATTTGTTATACCATGAATGAAGAGCAATTGGTTTTGGCAAGACAGTATTTGGGAGGCACAGCAGGACCCATAGGTTAAGGCATAGATTCCACAGGATTTCTGTGCTATCTTTCATTACCTGAGCTACAACTATTGCCAAAAGCTTGCCTGCTCTAAACTATATAAAGCCTAGAAATCAGAAAACGTGAGAATAATCTCAATGTTAAATAGTTGGTTTTGTCACTTGTACTAATATCTGTCTATTAATAGTTCACCAATGTGACAAATCACAGGCAAAACCAATGTGCCTACCCACAGAAAGTTACATTTTCTCATGACATATCAATGAACTAAATTCAATCAATTAACATTAGTTATTTCAATCTGTTATATTAGTTAACAATTAAGTGCAGGATAAATTTTGTGGAATAGAAAAAGTTCCTAATAACACATTGCATATAGAGTACTTCTGTGCTTCAAATTCTATAAGCTTTGGGTTTTTGAAAATCTTTAAAAATTAATAGTTAGGTCTTTTTTTTTTTTTTTATAAATCCAAATGGAAATGTACTGCAAGCATTTTATAAACATATGCTAGAATTGTTAAACCAAGTGTGATATTTGCTCATTTTTTAAATTATGATACCATTCAAAAGCCCCAGGCAAGTATCATACTACACTTTTGTTAGGGACTATGCAAATAAAGCAAAAAAGGCATTCCCATTATACAAGCATAGATACGTGGGAGATACTTTCTGTGCATAAGAGGGGGTAACCAAATTTCAAAGAATATGTACATTTAGATATTCAAACTCTTTCTTATAGCATTCAGATCAACTCAGTGAAGTCTTCACCTGAAGCCAACAAGGAAAACCAGCAAGTTCGACAAAAGAATCTTATCCTTTTTTGGTCCTAATGCTACTTTTCACTTCAAAACATAGACCTAGCATGTATTACAGAGCCACTCTGGTCAGAAGATGAAGGCTGTTGATTTTTCTAAATTACAGAGTACCCCAGAGTTAAGCAATGGGAAAGTATTACAATGACATCTGCAAAGAATCTAAGAAAAGACTTCTTGGAACAACAACTTCAACAATTGCTTGTTCAACAGGCTTCCAACCACATTAGTAAACAAGAGCAAACTCTTCATCCCCTGACATTTGAAGGAATATGAACAAAGGCTGTATAATAGGCAAAAAGCACGTCACAGACAGTTCTGATGTATCCCATCTCACACACCTTAGTGTATGTCGTAGTTCAGCCCCGATCAGGACCAGACTACGCAGTCTCTCTCTCACTCCCCCACCATCCAAGAGAATAGGGGGAGATAATATAAGAAAAATGGCTCAAGGTTTGAGATAAGGACAGGGAGAAAATCCTTAAAGTTACCGTCATGGGCAAAAACAGACTCAATTTGGAGAAAACTATTCATTTATTACTAAAACTAGCAGGAGAATGAGACAGAGAAACAAGATAACCTCCCCATACCCCTCCCTCTTCCTGAACTTAACATTATCTCTACTGCCTTCCCCACCCTGAGCGGCACAGAGGGGAAGAGGGAATGGGGGTTGCAGTCAGTTCATCATGCGTTGTTTTACACCACTGCTTCATCACCGGGGGAAGAACTCCTCACATTCCTCCCCTGCTCCAGTGTGGGGTCCCACCCATACATCACAGTCCTTCATGAAACTGCTCCGGCGTGGGTCATCTCTTCCACGGGGTGCAGTCCCTCCAGAACAGCTGCCCCAGCGGGCCCTCCACGGGCCACAGCCGCATTCAGGCCTCCACCTCCCCCAGTGTGGGGTCCTTCACGGGCTTCAAGTGGATCTCTGCTCCTCCATGGACCTCCATGGGCTGCAGGGGAACAACCTGCTCCACAACGGTCATCACCACAGGCTGCAGGGGAATCTTGGCCAGGAGCCGCATTACTCCTCCCCCTCCCTCTTCACTGACCTTGGCATCTGCAGCTGTTTCTCTCACAAGAAAAGTTCTTCACAACAGGCTGGCAGAAGCCTCTCAGGATCTCTTCACATCATCCATCCCATCTCCTCTCCACCTCTTGCAGCCGGACCAGGCTGAGTTGGGCCCAGTCAGCTGCCTGGCGAGAGGCCAGAGGGCGAGGCCTGCAAGGCCCCCGAGGCCTGCGCCTCCCCCTCTGCGCCTCTGCCCCTGCTCAGCTTCTTCACATCTTCCTTTCTCTTTTTTTTTTTTTTTTTTTTCCTTCTGTTTTCCCTTTCTTAAATACGTTATCAGGGAACATTCTGCTTTCAATTGGCTCAGCCTTGGCCAGCAGCAGGTCCGCCCTAGGCCCAGCCGAGTCCACTGAACAAAGGGGAGCTACTTCTAGCAGGTTCTTACAGAAGCTGCCACCTTAGGCCCCCCTTAGAGCTACCAACAAAACCAGAACAGAGTACTTTGGTTTAACACACTGGCACAAATGCAGTCAGCAAATCTGGTGAAAGAACACCAGAAGCCAGACTGCAATTTACTACTGAAGACATTTCTCAACTGTCCATTGTTATAACAAGAGTCACCAGTAGTAAAGAAAATATAAAACATGTTTTCTTGTTTGTCTGTTTACATAGCTTCCTGAAGGCAGGTTGTGATGAGCAGGGGTTTGGCCTCTTCTCCCAGGCAACAAGCAGGACCCAAGGAAATGGCCACAAGTTGTACCAGAGGAGTTTTAGGTTGGACGTGAGGAAAAAATTTTTCTCCCAAAGAGTGGTCAGGCACTGGAATGGCCTGCCCAGGGAGGTGGTGGAGTCACCGTCCCTGGCAGTGTTCAAGAGGTGGCTTGATGAGGAGCTACAAGATATGGTTTAGTAGCTCTGGCAGGAATGGTAGTGGGAAGACGGTTGGACTAGATGATCTTATAGGTCCCATCCAACCGTGTGATTCTATGATTCTATGATTAATCATGTCAGTTCACTCCTGTGTACTTCCAAGGCTGAACAGAATTTGCCATTTTAGTTTCCCACTTTTTGTAAATAGAGCTACCTTTTAATCCCTTAGCAGTTTAATCCCTAATGTCACTTGGTGACCATGTCAAAACTCCAATGCAGAAGATTACTTTCAAAGATATCTAGATCATCAAGAATGAAAAAGTCATACAGGAGTTTTTCAACTCCTTAACTCAAGGCAGACAAGTTACCTAATTTACCTGGGTTTAGGACACATCTACATCTGGAATATGCCGTACTCCCAAACAAGCTTACAGCAGTCAAGATTTGCTCCGGACACAAAAGCAGAATAGCCACTTCAGCAGCATAGGACACCAACATTAATTACTCCTAATTTGCCTTCTATTTCATAGCTCTAGCTGACTCATAATTGAAACAGACTTAGCAATCCTAACAGGCTCCTTGAACAGCTGTATCTTCATGCAACTCTGCATTTTTTTTAAATTCTACCCCGTAAAGTTTAAGAAATACAAACCTAGGCTTAGGTATTTTAGATCAAGTATTTTTTAAAAAAATATGTGTTTCATGTTTACATTACCAAACAGTAAATATTGTCTCAAATTTCTACAAATAACTTGCCTAGTTAGAGATTTTGCAAAGACAACTGTTAAAAACAAAAAACCAAACTGTAGCACAATGAATTGAGATGTGATAAAATCCAATTTAAATTATTTTTCATATGCCATGTAAGTTTTAGCCTCAGATTTTTCACTTGCTAAGAAAAGTAGTATTAGTCTCTGGCAATATAGATGATTTTATTTTCAAATTTTGAAAAGGCAAAAGTACATACTAAATAAAATATGGGAATTAAAGTCAACATAGTGTTATCAAAGTAACCACGTCTACTAATATATATTGACGTGTTGGTCAAACCTGAAACACAAATTAGTATTTTTATTTTAGTAAACTGAGATACAGGGGGAGAGACCTGGTATAACAGAAAAAAAAAATACTTGGAAAGAATTTATGCATAAGCTTTAATTACTTTCCCAAAAAGTTTGTCTAAAATAAAATAAAGGAAGTAAAGAAAAGAAAGAAATAAAAGGAAAATAAAAATTTACTAGATACAAATTCTGATGAAGGAAGTAGCCTTAATGATGAGCAATAAATGCAAAAACTTAAGACTGGTGATCAATGTTGTACATCTGTTGGCCCCATGGTGAACTGCTCTGGGGAACAGAAAATAAGGACAATATGTATAATATTCAACATCAATATTGCCAGTGAGCCAGTGTTTTTTAGAAAATTTAACATTCATATCAAATATTAATAAATTTCAAGATTCTTCCAAAAGTCTGTACCATTGCCAGAACATTAGTTCTGTGGAATTGCAAGGGTGCACGCACAGGCTTTGCTTTGCAAGGACTGGGATCCAGATTTATGCTTTCAGTCCCTTTCTTTGCAAACCATCAGTTCTGTGGTGTCTGAGGTTGTTCACTACTTCTAAAAATAATGCCATTTCGATCTCAATGCGTAGATACGATGTGGGATTTCTGGCCAATGTCCTAAGAAACATTCTTTGATTTCTCCTTTGTGCTTTATATAACACATTGCAAAAAAAAAAAAAAAAAAAAAAAAGAATTTTTCATATTCATCTGTGTAAAATATTCATTGCAACAGCCAAAGCTCAATACATGTTGCCCAGTCTGTTTTCTTCTTGTATAGATTCAAAGCTCCCTCTGACATCTAAATAAGGATTGCCAACATAAACTGGATCCCCAGGTGAGAGAAGCTGTTAGATGATTTTTCATTTCACATAATTAAAATCACATAGACCGTAGTGGTAAGTCTCAGATCCAGACAGAAATTTCACGAAGTCCACAAGCAGAATGTCTGCATCTTTGTGACAACCACAAGATAATAGGCCCAAGAACCTCTTTATTTCCTAGGTTATCAATAGAGATTGCAGCAGTATTTTTAGCTACATTATTGTTCTGTAACAGCGTTCGCTTATACTACCAGTGTAAAGGGATGAATTGATGATGCTCAAAAACACCCTCACAAATCAAGGCTATGCCAGTAGCTTCAAACTCTACTTGCTCCATACTTAATCAGCGTTGCTTGATTTCACTACAGTAGTATTTTTAACCTTGGTAATTTACGGATATTACTGACAGCAGCCAATAATACTATTCAATGGCAATATGTTGCCATGGCAAAGCAAGAGTATCCAAATGTTATATACAAAATAAAGACATTAATATGCAGCTATTGCCTCTTGCACCTCTTAATCTGACAGAGAAAAGCAAGATTGATAAAAGCAATTATGCTTTATTCCAGAACAGCGACAGCTATTTTAAGAGACAGGTGTGTCAGAAGTGTAACTGGAACTCCTGTAACAGGTGATATATAGATATATGCAATTTTTCCAGAGACTGCTGTATCTCAAAAGTAAAGATTTTATTCTTTTAGAGATAATATAGTATGTACGATATAAAAATACAGTTTAGTAAATAAACAACAAAACAATAATGAATAGTAATCAAGACACTGATTTTTTTTTTTATTATTATGCATTTTATCATGCAGATTTTACAATGATCACATGGTGGTATATGGCAAGGCAGGGGGGTACAATACTCCATACACAAAAAAACAAACTCAACTTTGGAACTCTGTTCAAACCCCAGTATCAAGTGGAGATTATTTTTTCCCTCCTCTGTGCCGTTTTCATGCTCTACTCAGAAAGCCCACATTTAAAAAAAAAAAAAAAAAAAAAAAAAAAAGAAAATCTGTTTCACCAAATACTTTGTTCTACTGCTGGTAAAAAAAAAAAAATATATATATATATATATATGTATTACAGACCTAAAAAACGCATCAGGCAAAAAAAATTAAATTCTGGCATTAATAGCAGCTGTGTCTACGTCAATTTCCAGCAATTCTCCTTCACGCTGACATTCAAAGCCAACAGTTTGCCCTCTTGCTCTGCCTCAATAACAAGGCTCTTTGAAAGATAATTATATACACCTAACACATCTCTTTAAGTACCACTAATCTCTCCTTTATTTATCTGCAATGATTTGATTTTATTAGACCTCTGTTTTTCCATTACTTTTACTGCAACATTCCCTAGCAGAGTAAAATGTTTTCCTGAGATCTCTTAGTCTAATAGTTTATCTAGTTGTCCTGGTTTTGAAAGAGATGGAGTTATTTTTCTTCTCAGTAGCTGGTGCGTTTTGGATTTCATATGTGAAGAATGTTGATAAACACACTGATGTGATGAGTTGTTGCTATTGAGACCAAGGACACTGTCTGGCTTTCCAGGTCTTACTAGTGTGCAGGCATAGGAAGCTGGGAGGGATATAGCTGGAACAGTTGACCCAAACTGGCCAAAGAGTATTCCATGCCATAAACGTCATGCTCAATAGATAAGTGGGAGTTGGCTGGGTTGGGCATGGATTGCTCTCCCCGTCTTGCTCCTTTGCTTGCTGCTCGGTTTCATTTCTGTGATCGCTGCTCAGGATGGGCTGTATCGGTCATTCGGACATCAGGTGGTGAGAAATCGTGCATTGTTCATTTTGAATATTTTAGTATCCTTATATGTTGTTATTATTGTAATTTTCCCTTGCTATTCTAGTAAACTGTCTTCATTTCAACCCACAAGTTTTCCTTTCTTCCCAATTCTCTCCCTCATCCCACTGGGGAGGGGGAGGGAGAGCAACTGCGTGGCAACCAAGGACTAAAACATAACATCTACAAACTGACTTATTCAGGGGTAACTGTAGTTCAGAAGGAACTATGATTCAAGATTGAGTATTGGGGACTAATCTTACTCTTTTTAAGAATCCATTTGAAAGAAGAAAGAACTAATCCGGAGCAAAGAACTGGCAATTTGTATTTCACACCATCAGTGTCATCTTATAAATCAGAGTAAGAGAACCCTTCCAAAGAGCTATTCCAAAATAAGTATTTGGTTTCAGTTCACACCCTTAACAATTAGAGCCTTTTCAACACCTTTGTTTAATAACAAAAAAGTGGTGGATGTGAGAGGGCCAAAACATATTAAAACTATGGCACTTAACATGGTAAAGCTTTCAAATTTAATAGTACTGAGACATTAATAACAAAGTATTAGTTATCTATTACATAAAATGTGATGTATAGCTTTTAGAACCTAGTACAAAAAAAAAAAAAAGGAATGCAAATAAAAACACAGTTGCCTGAAACTAAGTCTCAGCAAAATAATTTGATGCTCTAAAAAAAACCCTGAAAGTTTTTCCTTTTACATAGATTTTCATGTTTTCAACTGTTTCCCCTCCCCCTCAAATTGAGTGAAATACATTTTGAAACCTCATACTTGGTGATCAGAGTTAAAAATATTATCCTCACATTTAAAATCACTCACAAAGCTTTTGAAGTATTCCACGTCTGATCTATTAATATCAATAACGGTGAGCGTTTTGTAAGCTTTCAAAGAAAATCCATAAACCCTTGATTTCAGTTATAACTATGTATCTGAAGGACATTTTAAACCCATATTAAAATATTCTATTTACAGGATAACCTTTATCATACTTTACCCAAGAGAACAATCTGATAAACTGTATTCTACTGATGACAGTAGTGGTGGTTAAATAATCCTTTCATTTCCAAGTTTTTCTAGAAGTGAAAACAAACTAACCCTTCTCTTTTTTTTTTTTTTTGGTCTTTTCACCAGTCAGATGTGCAACCAGTTTTTCTAAATGCATTTATGCCAAAAGGCAACATATTATTGAGCAATTGTTATAGCTGTTGATAGTGGAATAGAAAATATTTTAAGTTTAGTTTTAGGCTGACTGATTTTCAATTATTCAAGCTCCAAGCCATGCTTTTATTATCAAAAAAAATCTATCAAGGATGGAAAAGGTACAGCTACTATCATTATCCAATAAAAACAAATTTGACCGACAACACTGAAAACTAAGTCTATGTACATTCATTTTCCTGGAGGTTTTTTTTTTTGCTTTTCACCTGTGTACACCTTAAATGACATGGGCAAAACATGCTGAAGTGTTATGGTTTTTCAGAGTTGTGCTCTTAACATCAGTTAAAACAGCTTTTTGTCATGAAAATTGATACCATATCTAGTATTTCTAATACACAATGCACCAATTCTGTATTTTAGACCATAGGCCAGCAAATGCAGCAATTAAAACATTTACATGAATGTAATCTGCCTGCAGATTTTGTTTTTCTTATTCTGTTGAATTGGCAGCATAGCTGGTCCTAAAAATTAACAGAAAAAAAAAAAGGAATGAGTCAAGTTAGACTGTGACAAATTATCTAGAGTGTGTGGCCTTCAAGAGCACGTACGACTGCATCATTTACAGCAGTCTCCATGTTCACCATTTGCTTATGTGGGACAACACAGGCTCTCTCTTCTGCATCTGTTAAATGCTTTAATTTTAATAAAAAAATCAGTGAATCCACATGGAATAAACTGTCTGGCTTTCATTTCAAGAATAATGTACATCTTATCTTGTCCTGTTTTCTTAAAAAACACCCTATTGTCTTTTTTGCTGGCACATTCATCCCACTACTTAGCCAAAACCACAAGGAAGCCTTTGCAGTGGGACCAGCCGCAATGCCTGTCCCACTTCCACCAGCCTCCAGCACGAGGTCTCTTCCAGCAGTAGGAAGAGGTACTGGGCGCCTTGCCTTCCCAACACAGGCCGGCTCCTAGCAGGGTCTGATGGACCCCCACCTACCTCCCCCTGCAGGGTTTTGGTGCAGGAGCAAACCTCCCTCACCGCATCAACGCTCAGGGGCCTGGGAGCTCCAGGGGGCAGGGCTTGCCAGCTGGCTGCAGCCCCCAAGCTCCAAGTTGGGACAAGGGCACTGACAGGGCTCCTCAAGAGCCCTGAGATGGTACCCCGGGAGCCCACTCAGGGCACAGATTATAGAATCATAGAATCACATGGTTGGATGGGACCTATAAGATCATCTAGTCCAACCGTCTTCCCACTACCATTCCTGCCAGAGCTACTAAACCATATCTTGTAGCTCCTCATCAAGCCGCCTCTTGAACACTGCCAGGGAGGACGACTAAACCACCTCCCTGGGCAGGCCATTCCAGTGCCTGACCACTCTTTGGGAGAAAGTTTTTCCTCACGTCCAACCTAAACCTTCTCTGGTACAACTTGTGGCCATTTCCTTGGGTCCTGCTTGTTGCCTGGGAGAAGAGGCCAAACCCCTGCTCATCACAACCTGCCTTCAGGAAGCTGTAGAGTGCAATGAGATCTCCCCTGAGCCTCCTCTTCTCCAGACTAAACAATCCCAACTCCCTCAGCCGCTCCTCATAAGACTTGTGCTCCAGACCCCTCACCAGCTTTGTTGCCCTTCTCTGGACACGTTCCAGGGCTTCAATGTCTTTCTTGTAGTGAGGGGCCCAAAACTGAACACAAGCATCTGGGGCAGATCTGTGGGCCCTGCAGTGACAGAATGGCACTACCAGGCCTGCGGAGTTGGGGCAGAGTGGAGATCCCAGCTTGCAGGTACCCTCAGACCCCAATGACCAGAGATACCTAAACACTCAGAAGCAGATCTGTGCTACTTGTGGCAAGTTTCAACAGTGCAAGGTGGCTTTCCCAAAAGGGCCAGGACAAGGCTGGTCCCACAGCTACAGCAAGGGCTTTCTCCAGTCAGAGGCAGGGGCTGCCATCAGTGGCCACCTTCCCAGTAGGAAGCCCTGAAGCACTTGCCCAGCACCATCTCCACGGTACCCAAGCTTATTCAGCTCATCTCCCCCTTTCCCTTCTTAAATAGCTCTCTCTCCCAATGTGCTTTGACTCTCACAGTTGAGAAGTCATTTTTAAAAGTTAATGCTCAAGCGAGTCTTGCTGTTGAGGCCTCCCCAATGGTTCCTCCACACAGTAATGGCTCTAATTCAGTTCCAGAAGGGCCAGGCAGTGCAACACGAGGTCCTTTGCCTGTCAGGGGATGGCAAGGTGTTAGCTGGGTCTCTTCCCTTCTGAGCAGCGTTCAGAGACAGGCAGAAACATACTTCAGTGTTTTTTGAGAATATAGTCACATGCTTCACACACAGTCCTTGGGAAACAAACCATCCATATATCGAGAAGTGCTGCTTGAAAGTATCCCCCAATAGATTTTGATGGAAAAATCTAATCTTCCATAATTTTTGAGAAATTTTTCAAATTTTTTTTTTAAAACAATTTACTTACTTTTCAAAACTATCTGCCTTCACTATTTTTTCTCATCAAAAGGCCAACTGTCTGAAATCAGATGTATTTAGACTTTTAAATGCCACCCAGATGTTTCCCAGGAATGAATTTTGAATATCTTGTGTCACCATTCACATTTCTGATGGACTTCATTGTCTGTCATCAACCATAGATGAAACATCATTTTTAACAGGAAAGAGATAAGTTACCTTTTATGAGTTTGAAAATCCCATTTAGAGACTCCAATATAGAGGAAGAGGTTGAAGAATTAGTAGGAATGTGCTCTGGATCCAATATTTCACTGGCCTGCAATCTGCACAATCATTCAAGCAAGCATAAAAAGTCAGGTTTTTAAATTTTCTGCCATGTTTTTCTTGCTTTTATCACAAGAAAACATCTGTTTTATTTACATGGCTGAATTGGCTGTAGTCTCAAATTTTCAGGCAAGCTAGTTGTTGTATTTTAATGAAAATTACCTTTTTCATTTCCCACTCAAGACTATCGCTTTCCTCTGAGATTGTCAATAACAAATGTCTCCTGCAGTGACAAGAAAATGAACTCGAGTGCTTGGGAACTACACTTGCAGGTATTACAACATTTCAAAATTGTATTTGTTTGAGATCAGAACAGATGCAGTAGCTTAGAGATTACCTAAAACAAAAATACTTTTTAAAAGCCACTATAATCTATTATTGCTTCAACTTTTATATTTCGCTTCATTACATTAAACTTCAGTGAATGTTTCTGTGTAAAAATTTAACACAGAAAATAATGAATTTATGAACAAACAGTATTTTATCATTAGTAGTTACTGATCAGCAGCATAGCTTTCTCCTAATACTACCAAATAAAACAGAAATACTCAGTGTTAATACCCAGCCATAAAAAGAAGATATTCAGTTAGAAGGCCTATAACAGAAAAGTTCAAAGAAATTTAGTTTTATTTTGTTCCTTAAAAAAAGAACATTTGAAATTTCTAGCTACTTTTTTCTCCATAAAATTGTTTCATTGCAGCTCAATCAAAATGAGTTTTTGTTTTGACCTCATTGCAGTGTTTTATCTCCCTTTAACCTGTTCAACCTGCATATATAACTGCTATGCCATCTTGATTTACTATTAAGCATAATGTTATTTGTACTAAAAAGGTAAATGATGAAGTGAAAACAATTATGTTCTTCATTCTTCATCAGCAACTGGGAGAGAGAGATGCATGCCCCAAACCAATCTGGACTAATTCCATCATCTTTTTTTCTAAAACAGAAGTATTTCATCAGGACAAGTTAGCTCAATTTTAGCTAGTGTGAAAACAAAAATATAACTGTTTCCTCTGTTTCATGGTTAGAAATTGTTTTCACAATTTGATCCATTAATGTCTGCAGAACAAGAAATGTGACCTTATGTTTATCTTTCTCCACTTAATAAATGCTGTTTGATATTTTCAAAGCCATGTTGGGGATTAGAATATGCATTAATTCTGGTCTTAAATATAGCCTATGGCTCTTCAAAAGCCTTAAAAATGTTAGCTATTTTCTATAAGAAAACAAAATCATGTCTGCTATTACATATAAATATTTAAGAAAGCTGTCCAATTTAATTTTTGCCTTTGAAAAATTAAGCACAGTTATTAAAAATAAATTTGCATATATTGTAATTTTTTTTTTGTCTGTAGCTGAAAATTTAAAACAATCAGTCTCTTGTTTTTGGAGAACTTCATTCTGACATTCCTTAATTAATCTGTTGGGTTTTTTTTTCCTGAGTCTTCATATGTGGCCACCATTTACTTTGTTTAAAAGTAAGACTGCACATGTATTTGCATCCTATATGCAGAGGGCTATTCAATCTAGATTTAATCACCATGCAGTCTGCAATTCACATAACTAGATATAGTGATAGAAATAGCTACCAACTTAACACTTGTAAAATGCTAAATATTATGCCTCAGAAAAAATACCAATGAGACTACAGAAGATTAGCAGTTAGGTTGACATTATCTCCGTATTTTTTAAAACCTGCAAGATGATGTCAGAGTTGCACTGATTCACCTTAGGTAGCATAAAGTAAGGAAATAAGTTTATTTCCAGCTCAGAGATATGCAACCTAAGAAGTCTGTTAGAAGCCATTTTGGGTCAGCTGTTATGACTGATGGATACACAACAAATTATGAAGGAAAGGGATACCTCACAAACTTGGAATGCAACATGCCCTTTGTAATCAAATATCCATGCCCATATGCTTACCTCACAGTAAATCTCATTACATACACATGGGCCAATTGCCATGCAAAAGAGGACTTCTGCAGTGTTACCCCCATAGGAGACAGGTAGAAAACAGTCACGCAGGGGTACTAATATTTCTCTTACACAATTATTCTCCTAAAATTTCAGATCAATATTTCAAACGTCTCAATAAAGCTCTGAATTTAAGCTATGGTGGCAAATTTCATGAAGTCACAGGTTTATGTTAATTCACATGCTCCTTTTTCAGAGTCTCCAGCGCACACCGAGAGCTGTAGGAGACCTCAAGTCTGCAAGGCAGATTCAGAACCGGATTCCCTAGAGCTGGAACCGTGCAAATCTAGGTTTTGACAGGTGCTGGTTTTTTAATTAAAACTTTTCATGTAGGGAAAATGAAACAAAAGAATTTCACTGATTTCCAAAAGGAATCCTCTCAGGGTAGTTGTGCAAGGATGCACAAAGAATAAGGACAGGAAAATGACAAGTCCTAACCAGAATCAAGCAGAAGACAACAGAACATAATTGGAAGGATTTATGACAGGAAAAAAAAATGACAGAAAACTCTGAACCGCACAGTTTTATACCTCATTGGAGAAAATCAGAAACCAAACCCCGATTTAAACCTCTGAATGTCTGGTAACACTTCGTTCAAACATATAAAATGAGCCTAATTTTAACAAAGAACTCCTCCACAAATGAAAGACATCTATTTGGGAGCTTGGGGTTTTTTTTGGTTTGGTTTTCTTTTTTTTTCAGTCTCCCAGCAAAACCTGAACTTCATAAATGCTAGACCCGGCTCTACTTAGCCTGTACAACAGGAAGAAATCCCTGCCTAACATAGCAGGACAAGCTATTGTTTTTTTTTTTTCTCCCGTGAAACTGAACATCATACATTTATTTTTGTTCTGGAGTGGAAAAAACTGAAAACACTGTAATAGATCACTCAGAGACAACAGACTCAAGAACTTAAGAATGGTTTGGGCAACATCTGCCAGGAATGGCAAAGTTTTAGTTAACCCTGCCTTAGAGCAAAGAAAGAGAATGGAACAAGATGAACATGAATGCAAATAATATGTGCATACATTAAGTATACCAATAGCTGATATTAAAATTTCAAGTCGAGAGAAAATGAATCAGTTGTCAAAACTTAATAACTTAATTTTTCAACTTTTTCCCATCAAAGTTTGTCAGAATCAATTCATTTCCTCCAATATTTCAGCTTCAATAAGAGTAGTTTTGATGAAAAACTGTCAAAAAAAAAAAAATCAGACAGCTCTTCTGAGGTTTACCACACAGCACAGTTCACACTTGTTACATTTTCCCTGACAGCCAAAGTGCAAATTCGCTCACCAATGCACATTCAATAATACCATGGCAATTTATAAAAAGAAAGTAATTACAATCAGAGGAAAAGAGCACATGGTGGATCTTAACAAAGGGATTAACATTTCCCATCTCAAAAATATCATTACAAGAGACTCAAGATGAAGGAAGATGAAGCAAAGTTAGTAATTAGAGATGCTGAGTATCCCAAATATTTTAATGCAAAGGCAAATACATAACCGTTATGCATTCATTTAGTTAAAACTTATCACAATAAAGTGGCTACACATACATATTAGGAATCTGAAACTCAGGGACAGAAAGAGCAGCAAACTTAGGAAAGTCCTCAAAGTTAAACCTTTGAAAGATGGGTTTAAAGGAAAATCACATCCTCATGCAAGCCAAACCATACTTTGCATGACCCATAAAGACATCAGTGGGGAAGCAGCCTCTGGGGCTGCTTGAACTGTGTGTCTACTCAGGCAGGGAACAGCTAGCACCAGGAATTTAGACCAGTTCATCAGGATGGACATTGCTTCAGGACACTCATAGCAACTGCATGGCCACTCTTCACATGCATGGGATTTGGCGAGGTCTAGACAGCACATTGTAAACATCCACCCCCGCTTACTGTACAATAGCCTCTCTGTACAGGAAAACTGATTACCCATCAAAGGACCAAAGGTTACTCAGTTACTCAGTCAGGAACATTTGTTTGCTAGAGTGTAGCTTAGCCCACTGCTGCACTACCTGTGATTCCAGCATTCCCCAAAACTTGCCCTCCTGAACTGCACATAGCCTTATCAGTTTAAAAAAGTAATTATTCAGTTACAGGGTTTTAAATAGTATCCCAAACACTTCTAAAATCTCATTTCACTCTATAACAAATATCACTATTACTTACTTAAAACAAATCACAGTAGAATTACTCAGAAAAACTCTGATTCTATTTTAAGTCAGCACATGCCCTTTCTTTGATTTCAGTGGACATAGGACTAATCTTCAGTGTATTCCAGTAAAACAGCAACTTCACTAAGGAATTTGAGTGCACACATATACTTCAGAAAAAAATCCTTATAATATTTAAGACTTGGCACAGGTTAGAATCTCCTTAGGTTTCTCAGGGAAGAACGTGTTCCCTTCCTTATGCTGGGGGACTCTGATACACAGCTGCCAGTTATCATTTCACCTGACTTACAATTTTCTACAAAGTCCACCCATTCTCCTACTCCCTAAAATTTTTGTCTCATTTTCTTTTTCTTTTGCCTTGTTTGTAGCTAAAACCAACTTAACAGTATTGATTTTCTTACAGTTGAATTTGCTGGTTAAAAAAAAAAAAAAAAAAATTTATACTGCTACATCCCCATACTTCCATACTTATTTTGCATGCAACTGTTTCCAAACATGCTAAAGGCTTCTACTTTGCAGCTTAGCAAAAGGTGGTATCTCCATGCTACTACCATTGAAGAGAACCAATGGCATAGTATACTAGATGTTTTAAAGTAGGGGAGTCTGATATTGTGCTTTTAAAACAAGTTTAGAATTTCCATAATTTGGTGGAAGCCATCTGCAGGCTACTGGCACGACATTTTAAGAACTGCATTGCTAGACAAGAAGAATATAAAGGAGTTCTTTTGTCACATGTAATAAAATCTAGTCACCGAACATCTACTCCAGTAGCATTGAACCCTAAGCCAGTTTTCAACATCCTCAAGGTCAAAAGTAACCCGCACAAGTTAAGAGGTTAAGTGGACTTGCTAAATTCTCCCAGTTTAAGCAACATGGCTGTCATTATCAATACCTTGCTATAGGAAACCTTCAGGTGCCAAGTGCATCATGATCCATCCTATGCCTTGAAATCTGGGATAATCACAAGCCCAAGACCTCACTCTCCCAAGGCCTGTGTACTGCTACGCACAGGTAGGGATAGAAGGATCAAGACATGGAGTATAGTTCAAAATTTAGAGAGAGACAGTACTTATTCAGTTGCAAGAGCCCAGGCCCTTCCCTCCCTCTAGAAAGTCCTGCTTTCCTACTAGATGGACAAACTGACTTGTGGTCCAGCTCATAGATTAAAGTTTTATTATCCACATGCAATCAGAATTTCACATGTGTATTAAATAAACAATGAGTTACACCGCTTACAAAGAAGCTTTCTGGAAGTCTATGAAGTCTGAGCTCAAGTGTTCATTGCAACAGATAAGTGAAGTTGCATCATCTTGTCTCCATTCTCCAACTGAACCAAATATATTAATAAGTTTTTCATCTCGTAAAATTGTTCCTACCAATGCAATGCAAGTGTTTCTGGCCACAGTCAGAGGTATTTTTGGCACTCAGGGATGTAGCAAGGTGTTCAATATTTAATTTTACTGCGTTCAGATTTTTTTTCTAAAGTAGCCAAATAAGAAAGGTGTATACCTTGCCATTGCAATTTCTAGTTCTTAAGATTTTTTTTTTTTTAAAAAAAAGAACAAAAAGTCCCTTTGACAACAACGACCTCAAAACACACATCAGCCACCCAGTTAAGTTTCCATGTCAGTCAGGATCAACTGCCCAAGTGTTCACAGGAAGAATGAACCAGTGAGGAATGGATGGACTTGAAAAAAAAGTCATGTTAAAATTAAAATAAATATTCCTGGAGAATGTCCTGCCCTTCTTTGCTAGTTCTAATGTCAAGTAATTATCAGCTTCCAAGTGCTGCTGGCCATCATCATTTTCACTTCTGAAAGGAACTGACAGCATGTAGTAAGAACTGCTTTGATTGAGAAGTGATACGATAATAGTTGATGATCTTACACTCTGCCAGGCTTTTCTAAGTAGATAAGAAGGTGCAGAATCAAAGTGGTGTCACCGCGTACTAGAAAATCTACAGCAACTTGAGATAAGTACATTGCTGTGCCCATATGCACTTCTGCAAGTTTTTCCAAGAATCACTCAATGAAGTAATGCTGAGAAATGAGTGGAAGGTTCTAACTGAGACAGTTCATGGTGAAAAATCCCTGAAACTACTAGTCAGCCTATAAATTGGACCGTAATCCTCTACCATCAAGCATTAACAACAAACCTAGAATAGTTTGCTGTAGCATACTTTAAGTTACAAAAGTTGACCCCATTTCTATACTGCAAACACACTCTAACCACTGCAGGCTTATTTATGCTCATTTCAGTTGATGGCATAAGTATTCCCAAGCACACCAATACCTTACAGAGGTAGGATTGGCCTCGATATTTTCCAGGACCCAATAAATATTCGCAGTGAAGAGTCTTAATAAAAAAAAAAAAAAAAAAATGCCTATCAAGAAAGGTGGTTTGCAGAAATATTCACATATTACTTTCACAGAAAGCCTTGGTAAAATATTAGTACTACCTCTGCTGGAGAAAAGTGAGATCTTTATATGCACAGTGTCATCTGCATTGGCAGAAAGAAACTTAATTGGTCTTGATGAGATACAGCAATAGATCACCCAATTCATAGCATGCACCTATATGACACTGTCTTCCCCTAAAACAGAAACCTTATGGAATTTCTTCTTGCAATGAGATAAAAGTTATGGGGATAAATAACGTCAATCTGTTTTTCCATTCCCTCTGCAGTGATTTACGCAAGTCTTGCAATTTCACCTGTTCTGTAGGGAATTCCTGATGGACAGATTCCTTTTTCACTTGATTTGCTTGTTACCCTACACTTATCTGGCCCCATAACACAATTTATGACAGCTTAGAACTTCCCTTTGCATGTCAATGCAAGCTGACAATTTACACAACTTGACTCACTTGGGAACCCGTAATTCGCTTTTGCTACATGCACCCTTAAATTGTGGTTTGGAAAACATTAGCCTTTCAAACATAAATAAACTGGAGAATTAAATCACTTTGCTAATGTATACACTACTTGAATATTAAAATATCGCTGAATGGAAAAAGAACTTATCTGCAATGAGCAAAGACTCAAATATGATGTGCTAATAATACATTTCATGGGAGAAAATAGGAGTGAAAATAAACACCCTATGGATTTACAGCCAGTGATGAGTTTAGCTCATTTGAATTAAGAATGAGGTGTAATACAATTAAAATTAATAGGAAGCTGGTACAAGATTATTTTTCTTTTAATAATACTTTAACAATACTTCATTGCCATTCCAAATTCCCAGAGTCTTTTCAGCTTGAAAAGTCACTCAAATAATGGCTTTATTCTCAGTAAACCAGCGTGGTTTGAAACTATAAATACATCTGCTTAGACACATGGGCTGGTTCTGCCAAGTCTTATGCACATGTTTACATTTTACAGAAACAAATACTTTGACTCCACAGACCTTAAAAATTAAGCACCTGCCTACATATAGACATCTTTGCAAGACTCTTCTGCAAAGCTTATTAATATTCATTTTCATGTCCTTAGTGAGAAGGAAATGACACAAATGGGCCTCAGCACATGTTCTTAATTTTACATAAATAATCCAGTTAACTTAATTGTTAATATTCATGTGCATAAAGTTAAGTACATAGATATTTGCCAAATGGGGAAGTCTGCGATTGGCTTTCATCTGAAACCACTTCTATTTAAATGCTGGCATATTTGCCCAATGCTCTGTAGAAATTAATCTCAGAGGTGTGACACGCATATTGGTTCACAATAGGGAGGTGCATGGTTTGGAGATAATTAACGTCTCTCCAAATTAAGTGATTTATTTTGCAAAACACGTTGTTTAAGTGGTGAGACCAGGCTGAGAAGTGTACTGAGATGAATTCTAAAATTTATCTTTCATTTTCACAAAGAAAACTAATCCTGCATAATACCAATGCAAATCAACCTAAAGTTCAACCACTTAACACACAGTGTATATGATATTTTGAAATTACATAAAATGAAACCTACAATTTCTCCCCACTCCCCTCCTGAAAAAAAAAGCAAAAAACCCAAACAAAAAAAAAAAAAACACAAAAACAAAAACAAAAAAAAAAAAACCAAACCAAAACAAAAACCAAACAGTAGTTATCTGAGGACATCTCCACAGGACATCTATACATTTAAACCTACAGAGCATCAATACAGTACACACTTCATCACAACCAATACACTGATATAAGATGGCTCAACAATCCTTTCCTTTTTTTTCCTGCTGTAGCCTAGTAGTATTTTCTTTGACAAGAAAAAGGAGTCATACTTCTTTTGCTGCATAAGAAACAGAATTACGTTAGAGCCAGTGTAAAGAGCAACAGAAAAAAGGGATCCAAAATCCTCATTTGATCTCAAAGGAGCAATTTAGTTTGCTCAACACTGTCAAACCCATTTGACATGAAATTCCAGACTACTGAAAGGTGTTTCTTCCTCTAATTTATTTCTATTTATTTTCATAGTATGTCGTGTTTTGATCCCTTTTTATTGTACCTGGGAGGTAAGCTCCTCCACATCATTGTTAAAGGAAAAATAACAACTTTGAGAAATATTTTAATGAATCACATTTCATGCTGAAAGAAAACACTGTAATTTTCCAAACTTCATGGATGCACACACAAAACAGATTATGTTCCTCTTGCAAGCTTCCTAGAATGTAAGACTAGCTACACAACCCAGATGTGATGTTTTCCCCATCCCAACGCATTTCTAATAAGTTGAAAACATATCTAAAGGCAAGCAACTCCAAAAAGGCCAGATATTTTTCATGGCTAAAGGTGAAAATGTGCCCCAAATATTATAAATAGCAAGACATCCATAAGGAAGAATCATTTCAAGAGGTTGTTTTACCAATGTAAAGACACAGAGCATGGAGCGCAAGCATCCCAGGTGAAAGATCCTGTCTTTACATCAATGCTCTGATATTATTATGGTCTGCAGCTGAGTCACTGCAAATGGAGATGAAAACAATCATCTTACATTCTCATTACCTGCAGCCTCCCAGTCTGAGACAAACATACTGAGACAAGAAGCCAAATAGTTATAAAGAAAACAGTTATTTGATAAGTAAGACGCTTTTCTGTTATAATGTCATGCTGCCCTTCCTCCCCATCCACAAGACAATCTCAGAGCTCTCTTCAGTGCTGCAAGAAGAAATGCCTCAGGACTTCTGAACCTATTAAACACTTTGCTTCCCTTGCTTGCCTTTCTCAGTGTATCAAAAAATATTAATACATGAACATCATTAGCCCAGGTTCACACTACTGCCAGAGTTGCAACACATTCTCTACTAAGAAAACACAGGAAATCCCAGAGCACCTATAACAAGTCTGGGATGCCCAGAGAGAGCAAGAAGCTTAGGCTGGCTGCAACAGCCTCTCTGCCCTTAACGTACTCCGCAGAAAGGAACTAGTTTTGGAATCTTAATGTGAACCTTATTAGTTACGTGATCATAACTACCCCACATAAAAAAAAAAACTGCACAGGCAAGAATGCATATGTTTGTTCCTCAAATTTTAGGGTTGTCATATTACAGAACACTCCCTGTGTATATGTACGCATATAACTACATATACAGTAATTTTGCCCATGAGGACACGTGTTTAAAAAAAAGAGAAAGCAAATTCATACTTACAGTCTGACTGAAAAATGCAATCTTCTGAGAAAGGGATCTTTTAGATGTTTCAAATGGAAAATCCAAACTACTACAAGTTCAGTGTAGCCATCAAGTTTTTTTTTGTGAAACTAATTTTTTAAACAAATATTTCTTGACAGAAGTGTTTGATGAGTTAATTGGAATGCATAATCAAATTTTCTAGGGAAAAAAAAATGGTATATAGACAAAAAAGGGTATAACTATGATGAACTATTCATTCAGTGAATTTACACAAAAACAGGTTCTTTTTCATTTTTCTGCCCTCTAATATACACCAAGACAGAAATCCACAAATTTGACCTGACTTGATAAATACTTTCAAACAGGAAGGAAGAGAGGAATACGGAAACATTTTGACATTTTAAAAATAGAACAGCACATCCATTTTGAAACTAAGCTCATATTTACAGGTTTAAATACCTTCAAAAAATAACCGAGTTTTGTACCAAGTGTTTTTTGCAGCCATAGCATTTGTAAATGAATGGAATTACTTCCTTCAGATCTTTGCATTACCAAAAAAAACCTCAGAACCTTGCACATGGAGTCAACATGAGCCTTCCTCACTACACACACGATGCTTAAGTTTGGTCAGTAGATTGAAAAACCCTTTAATTACACCACCCTAAGAGTTTTCTTGCCCTGTAACATCATGCTGGATTGTAGTTTCTGCTGTAAGAGTGTCTGGATGCATTCCTGCTGAGTTACATTCTGTGCCTAAACTTGGCTCTTTGTCTTCTGTTATTACTAGTCTGTTCTCATCTTTTATCTATTGCCAGTTGTTGGCATCAGTTCTTGAATGTGTTCACTAAGCTATGATTCATTACTGAGTTACTAGCAGTAGTGCAAGAAAAGGATGTTATTTCACAGTAATTCCATGTTTCTCCTTCTTGCTAGAAGAATTATGTCCTGATAGGTGCTTCAGATAAGAAACTACAAGAAAACTTCTTGTGAAAAGCAAACACATTTCTTCTGACAGGTGGAAAGGCACTAGCATCTTGAGTACAGTCTGTGAAGACCAGAAGATAACAAGGGTGCCCACATAATGGTTTTGCATGTATTAAAGCAAACAGGACTCATGCCGGCACAAAATACATTGCATATGCTACTAGACTACAGAGAGCTTCTGATGGGAGCAGCTTTAGAAGAACTGCCAATTGCAGAAATGAGGTCTTAGTCACCTCAGGATTGGTAAGAACAGACGGAAAAAAAAGAAAAACAAACAAACAAAAACCCCAAAACCAAAAACAAACAAACAAAAAAACCCCAAACAAACAAAAAAAAAAAAACAAAACCCCTGTGTCAAACTCAGAGATCCAGGCCAACCCAAACTCAGAGATTAAAAAAAGTACCCAGCAACCCCTATTAAGTTATACATAACCAAGCCTGAGGAAGAGACAGACAGAAGAAACTTCAGGTTTTGTTTAAGTTATACTGCCAATCTGCTACTCTTCAAGTTTCTCAAATCACATTCTTCTCTGTCCTATGGTTGCTAATCCAGTTCTATTAAGATACACGTGGTTGAGCAAGTGGAGAAGCAGAAGCAAGCTTTTTTAGAAGCACATCTAACCTTCTGCATCACAAGCACTTATGCAGCACTTACTTTTCCCCACTGAGTAAGGCTTCCAATGGTTGAGAAATTATATTTTTTAAAAGTCATTTGTCACTAAAGTTGGACAAGACACTGCAGATAACTTCCTATTTATTTACATTTTAGCAGTGCCCATTTTTGTAATTGGAATTTGAAAGTGTAAATGTAAAGAATACAAAGCAAATCTTTATTATTACAATTTTCATGCTTCCCTGGACATAACAGTCAGGCAAGACACTGAGTTTTCAACAATATTTTACTACGAAAGTAACAATTTCAGCCATAACTTGTAACGTGGAATAGTTAAGCAGGGAACTGAGCCTGTAAGCTCCTGAAAAGTGAGAGGTCACTTAGAAGGCAGATTCTCAATTTTGGTTTTAGCAAGAGTGGAGAAATAGGAAGAGTCACATTATTTTGACTAAGTTTGTTCTCTCTTGAGCTAATACTTTCAGAGACAATAGTTTCATTTCGAATTAAAACTGGTTTCTGAAGCATTTCACATCTTCAGCACCAGCTAAAGACAACATGAATATCAACAATCTCATTAAAAACTTGGTAAACTAGGGAGATGGGAGAAAGACTAAAGAATAAATCATATGCAGTTCTTATTGTCTTTGACCATTTGTGCTGTGTTAACCATAGTATCATAAACATTGATAAGAACGTCACACATTTTCATTCACTGCCCTCTAGAAATATAAGCAACTTCTGGGGCTAAATTAACATTAGTTTTCATCTTCCGTATTATTTCCAAGTGTTATAGATACAGTCTCCCCACATGCAAACTTTTCTCCCTTTTTTTTTTTTTTTTTAGCAAATGAGTAATACTGGTGCTTTCAACTTCACAGCTTAACACACGTTGCTGGTATGAATATTCACAGAAAGGAAGGGTTCCAGTTACAGACAGGATTATCTGAAAAAAACAAACCTGTAAATGAAATCACAATCAGCTTGGTATAGATGTCCTCTGTGTGTGTCATACAGCCTGCCTCTGCATCCCCATGGGATTTATGCTCACCTATATAATCCATTGTCATCACCAATCACCACACTTCTGCACTGATCAGCTAATCCAGGTTGTCTGGCCCAGACACTCTCAATTTCAGATTTCGAAGTTTCTGTGCTAGTTCTCCAAAAATTACTTATTCTTATACTTAATTCTCTAAAGACTACTTTAATAAGGCCTTCTTAGAGAGCCCTCAATAGAAGATGAAAACCCACACAGTTTATAACAAGTATCTGATAGGGTCTCAGGGGAGCTGGGGATATTCCACCCCCCTTCCCCAGTTATCACAAACAGCAGCATTTTGCTAATGGAAAACAATGAGTATTTACTCAGAAAGGATCAGTACCCCCACTTGTGCAGTGAAGGAGCAGAAACACTGTCTAAATAAGCCAATACAGCCACAGAAACCAACCACCATTTGAAATGGAGACGGAGATCATAAACAGTGCTTGGCATCATTTCACCATTTCTGCCCACAACACTACTAACTCACATAGATGAGGCCCTTAAATACACCCAGCTCCCCTTGTGGGAAGGAACAGGATACAGTGCACAGTCCTCATCTGTATATTTTCCTCCAAACAGTGTGTTTGTGTACCCAGTGGGATGACATTTTTTTATTTAGTTGTCAGTAAACAGAACTTTATATTATGCTCCTCTCTTTTTGCTTTCTCAGCTAACAGACTACAGTGAATAAGGGTTATTCTGTCATTTTTTTTTTAAATTGTTTTTTGAATTGAGGTATTTTTCATAAAGCTAGACCTGTTCATTATTCATAGAAAGCATATTGTTATGAAGTCTGATATTGTGTTTTGGGACCATGAGTCTGAGGGCAAGCAGTCAGATTCATCTCCAACTCTCATCTTGCCTATATACCTCTTCAGACACCTCAAATATGAGGAAGCTGCCAGTACTGAATGCATGTGAGTCAACAGGATGGGTCATTAAAGAACTACTACTCCATTTTCAGCATTCATGACTGTTAAAAAAGCACCCTGCATTGAATCAGGGGGAGAATATATGCTTGAAATGAAGACTATGCCTTAAAAAAAACTCCCAAAAAACCACTCAAATCCTTGCCAGTAGAGCATCCGACCATCTGTTGTTCTATACCTGTGAGTGATTCTTTCATGACTTGTCAATAGTGCTTCAGCGTAAAAAGTTGACATGAGAGGGACTTCAGAACATCTAGTCCTAATGGATGCTTCAAACAAACAGTCCACGTCTAGTCCCACATCACTTGTTAAAAACCTCTTGGACATAAACCTCAGTAACATTTCAAAAGCATGACTACTTTAGAGAAAAGTTCAGTTCATCAATTTCTTAACAGTTATCCTTTACAAAATACCTATTATCATGATTGATTTCAAAAGATGATTTGCAAAGTCTGTTAATTTTAGTATCTGTGCTATTGTCGCAGTTCAGCCCCGATCAGGACCAGACTACGCAGTCTCTCTCTCACTCCCCCCACCATCCGAGAGAACAGGGAGAGATAATATAAGAAAAACGGCTCGAGGTTTGAGATAAGGACGGGGAGAAATCCTTAAAGTTACCGTCACGGGCAAAAACAGACTCGACTTGGGGAAAACTATTCATTTATTACTAAAACTAGCAGGAGAATGAGACAGGGAACAAGATAACCTTCCCCCCATCCCTCCCTCTTCCCGAGCTTAACATTATCTCTACTACCTTCCTCCCCCAAGCGGCACAGGGGGGAAGAGGGAATGGGGGTCGCGGTCAGTCCATCATGCGTTGTTTTATGCTGCTGCTTCACAGCTGGGGGAAGAACTCCTCACATCCCTCCCCTGCTCCAGTGTGGGGTCCTTCATTAAACTGCTCCGGCATGGGTCATCTCTTCCACGGAGTGCAGTCTCTCCAGAACGGCTGTCCCAGCGGGCCCTCCACAGGCCACAGCCACATTCAGGCATCCACCTCCCTCGGTGCAGGGTCTTTCATGGGCTCCAAGTGGATCTCTGCTCCTCCGTGGACCTCCATGGGCTGCAGGGGGACAACCTGCTCCACCATGGTCGTCACCACAGGCTGCAGGGGAATCTTGGCCAGGAGCCGCATTACTCCTCCCCCTCCCTCTTCACTGACCTCGGTGTTTGCAGTTGTTTCTCTCACAAGAAAAGTTCTTCACAACGGGCTGGCAGAATCCTCTCAGGATCTCTTCACATCATCCCATCTCATCTCCTCTCCGCCTCTTGCAGCCAGGCTGGGCTGAGTTGGGCCCAGTCGGCCGCCTGGCGAGAGGCCAGAGGGTGAGGCCTGCAAGGCCCCGGAGGCCTGCGCCTCCCCCTCTTGCCTCTGCCCCTGCTCAGATTCTTCACATCTTCTCTTCTCCCTTTTTTTTTTTCTGTTTTCTCCTTCTTAAATACGTTATAGCAGAGGCGTTTTCACGGGACATTCTGCTCCCAATCAAGCTCAACCTTGGCCAGCAGCAGGTCCGCCCTAGGCCCGGCCGAGTCCACTGAACAAAGGGGAGCGACTTCTAGCAGTTTCCTACAGAAGCTACCACCTTAGGCCCCCCCTCACCAAACAAAACCAGAACAGCTATGCATTTTGTGAAACTGAATTTCTGTGGGGCAATGATCTTATAGGACAATTGGTTATTCCACTTTGCTGTAAATATGAAGGAAAGAGATATTTATCTTAATATTGCAGTATGTACTCTGAGAAGTATGATTTCTTATCATACTTTAATATTTATGTTATTCTTAAGGTATATATGAATCTGCAAACCTTCATATCAACATCTATCCACATGTTCTCAAATATCAAAGTTCATTTTTCTAGTACATTCCTGTATTGCCAGCAGTATCTGAAAGAAACTTCATAGCATTTTAAAGTAGTTTCTGATGTTTCACAAAGGACTTTGTTACTTTTTATAAGACCTGGTAGTTCTCAAACACATTCACAGGTGCATGCACCTGCACACGTGAAAACCTCTCTAAGGTTTTCTAAGAGCACTATCTGTAGAGAAACACTGCTCAGAAGTCAAGGCTTCAAAATGCCATAAACATCCAGCTTTATAATTTTCTTTCTCGCCCAGGGGCTTCCCATGTGAATGATCAAAGCAGCAAAGACCGCAGAACTTAACAACAGGTCTACTCAGGCCTTAAAGAACAAGAAAAAGAATGAACTTTCAAACAAACATAGATCTAGGCCATCAGCATACAGATGATGCTACCATCTCAAAAGGGGAAGCCCAGCATGCAGTTTATATTCACATACTGCCCTTAGAACAGATAGGATTTTGGATCAAAATGCTTGGACAATCAGTTAATCCTAGATCCACCATGCACTAAAAAAAAAAAATCTTGCAGTGTAACTATAAGAATTATTTGGACTGTATTTAGTTATGAGAGCTCCCTTCAGACATCAAAACCAGTGAATGGAATAAAAAGGCCTTAGTGAACCTTATCAAAAGTCCTGGGGGAAGAAAAAAAAAACAAACCACACCGTTGGAACAATGTGCTTAGATTCAGTATTACCCTGGGAAAATCTTTCTTTGTGACAGTAACATGGTGCAAACCACCCACAGTATGGTGTCGATCCTCAGCCATCACTGTCAGCAAGTCCACAGGCTAAGATAGCAAGGAAACAAAGTCAGAGTAGAAAAAGATAATTGTCAAGGGGCGAAATTTTCAACACATCAAGAGCAGACAATCTGAACAATCATATAGTTAGTTACAGGTTTGCTGTTTTTATCAGACCTTTAGAAGCCATTCTACCAAATAATTTTTATGCTTTACAGCTTTTTCCATCAATCAAAGATGGGGAAAAATAATCAAGTAATACTCCAAAAACATTAGAGAAGTTCAAGTATACCTCAAAGCTGATCCTCTACCTTGCCAGTTTCAGAGTGGCTTTTTTTTTAAAAAAAAATCAAGATGTACTTGTTACATAAATAGCTTTAATTCTTTTGTGCCATTGATCCCTGACTCCATCTCTTGAAACAGTAAGATGATGTGAAAATTTGACTTTTATTTTCCCCTTGACACATCAAGAATTTATTCTTTTTTATTCAGTGAATTTCCTTGCCTTATATTTTCCCATGAACAATACTAGATTCTCTGTCTTCTTTATCCCCTGCATTTGCTCTTTTTTTCCTCAGTCCCAGATTTCTTCTTCCTCAGTCCAGCTGACATAAAGAGTTTCAAGACAGGTAAGTGAGACTAGAAAAAGTGTGATAAGCTTAGGAAACCAAGAAGAGGAGATGAAGTCTTTTCCAAACTGCATGTTCAAATATTGTTTCCTATACTAGACATAAAAACTACAGCCACAAAGCAAATCTTCAGTAGTGTATATAAAAATATTTGTAAGTCCACATCTACAAGATAACATACCACGACAAGTATCACACCTTTGCAGTTGCACAGAGAAGGCAAATCTTTGAGTGTTCCTGACTTAGCAACCTTTACGTTTCAAAAGGGACCTATTGCTGACACCTGTCCTGGAGAAGGAAACATAAATCCATTGCCCAGGGCTAATCACCTCCCTTTCTTATTCACCTTCTCCTCACATTATAGGATCATAGAATAGTTAGAGTTCGAAGGGACATTTGAAGGTAAACTATTCCAACCCTCCTGCAAGGGGCAGGGACATTCCCAGCTATAACAAGTTGCTCAGAGCCCCATCCAACCTGGCCTTGAATGTTTCCAGGGATGAGGCATCTACCAGCTCCCTGGGACAACATGTGCCAATGTTCTACCACCCTCATTGTAAAAAAAAATTTCCTTATATCTAGTCTGAATCTACCTCCTTCTACTCTAAAACCATTACCCCTCATCCTATCACTACATGCCTGTGACAAAAGTCCCTCCCCAGTTTTCTTATAAGCCTCCTTGAGGTACTGGAAGGCCACTATCAGGTCTCCCCGGAGACTTCTCTCTTCTCCAGGCTGAACAGCCCCAACTCTCTCAGCCTGTCTTCGTAGGAGAGGTGCTCCAGCCCTCTGATCACCTTCATGGCCCTCCTCTGGACTTGGTCGAACAGGTCCATGTCCTTCTTATGTTGGGGGCTCCAGAGCTGGATGCAGTACTCCAGGAGGGGTCTCACCAGAGCAGAGGGGGATAATCACCTCTCTTGACCTACTGACCACACTTGTGTTGATGTGGCCCAGAATGGGGTCATCTAGATCTGAATCACCATACAGGCAATCTCTGTCTGCTGAGGCAGCAGAGAGATCCATGGTTTAGCCACCTTCTCTGTGGAAGCCCTTCCAGTGCTTCCTCAGGCTCCTGCAGAGCGAGGGTGAGGGGTCCTGTGTCCCTTCACCACCTCTCACCACACTGGCTTCTCCATGGTATGAATTATCATATTTTCACACATCTGCCACCAGAGTTGTGCTTCATATATCTTGTTAGTCACAGCACAAACTTTGATTGCCTACTTATGTTGTAAGTCAGCCCCAATCGGGACCAGACTACACAGCCTCTCTCCCTCTCCCCCCACCCTCCGAAAGAATAGGGGGAGATGGTACAAGGAAAAACAGCTCAAGGTTTGAGATAAGGACGGGGAGAAATCCTTAAAGTTACCGTCACGGGCAAAACAGACTCAAACTCAACTTGGGGAAAAACTTTTCATTTATTACTAAAACTAGCAGGAGAATGAGACAGGGAACAAGATAACCTTCCCCCTATCCCTCCCTCTTCCCAGGCTTAACATTATCTCTACTGCCTTCCCCTCCCGAGCGGCAGGGGGGGAAAAAGGGAATGGGGGTCATGGTCAGTTCATTACACGTTCTTTCATGCCGCTGCTTCATCGTTGGGGGAAGAACTCCTCACATTCCTCCCCTGCTCCTTCGTGGGGTCCCACACCGTGGGCTACAGTCCTTCGTTAAACTGCTCCGGCGTGGGTCATCCCTTCCACGGAGTGCAGTCCCTCTAGAACGGCTGCCCCAGTGGGCCCTCCACAGGCCACAGCCACATTCAGGCCTCTACCTGCTCCGGCGTGGGCTCGTCCACGGGCTGCAGATGGATCTCTGCCCCTCCATGGACCTCCATGGGCTGCAGGGGGACAACCTGCTCCACCATGGTCATCACCACAGGCTGCAGGGGAATCTTGGCCAGGAGCCACATTACTCCTCCCCCTCCTTTTTCACTGACCTTGGCGTCTGCAGCCGTTCCTCACAACAGACTGGCAGACGCCTCTCAGGATCCTTTTTACATCTTATTCACTTCTCATCTCCTCTCCACTTCTTGCAGCTAGACCAGGCTGAGTTGGGCCCAGTCGGCTGCCCGGCGGGAGGCCAGAGGGTGAGGCCTGCAAGGCCCACAAGGCTCGTGCCCCCCTCCCTGCCCCCGCTCAGCTGCTTCACATCTTATCTTCTCTTTTTTTTTTTTATGTTTTTCCCCTTCTTAAATACGTTATCGCAGAGGCGTTATCACAGGACATTCTGCTACCAATTGGCTTGGCCTTGGCCAGCAGCGGGTCCGCCCTAGGCCCGGCCGAGTCCACTGAACAAAGGGGAGCGACTTCTAGCAGTTTCCTACAGAAGCTGCCACCTTAGACCCCCCCCTCACCAAACAAAACCAGAACACTTACCATCTTCATTTTTAACTTTGTCAAATTAGCACAGCCTGCCTCATGAGGATACTGCTTTTTCCATCCTGGGAGTTAAGCCAGGCCACACCTGCACTGAGGTGGAGTTAGTTCCTGGATTCTAGAGCAAGCCCAACAGTTTTTAAGAGAATTAAGGAGCTGGTTATCTTACTTACTAAGGTACAGTTATCAGATGACTGAAAGGGACACTGCTGCTTACATGTGTATCCATATTGAGTCAGTCATGATCTGAGCAAAGCATGACTTTGAACAGGTGGAACTGCACTGTCCCAACACTTGTGTTGACCAACTATAATGAAAACTGGCAAGAAATAAGAAGCACCAGAGGCTAGAGAATTACTTTCTCAGATCCAGCAAACACGGTTCTTACCTTTGTTCTATTTTCATATTCAGTACAAACGGACAAACTTCTGTAGGTTACTGCCTATTTACACCAGATCAAACATCAAAATCAGGTCTAATAGGAGGAGAAATTGCCTCTCTTAAAAGGTGATTTGCCGCTGTCATCAGAGCTAGTACAATGCTCTTTTAGCAAACGGCAGCTCTGTCTATAGCTCTTCAATCACAACTTGAAGAAACAACAAGGGAATGTTTCCTGTTGAGCTTAGAAATAATAGTAGCTTTAGTTGTTACTTACAAGCAATCTATTCACAATCTCATCCCTTACAGAACACCTCTACAGGTAAATAACATGAAAAAAAAACTATACAAAATCACTGCATTATCCAGAAAAAAAGAAAATGCAAAAATGCCTATTTTACTGATGCCACTGCAATGAATACATGAAAAAATTATGGTTTGTTTTTTTTTTTACCCAGTTCAATTTGCTCCCTACTTATTTTCAGAATTCTGCTATAATAGTAATCTTTCATTTTACTCTCCAGTACTTGCTGCTCTCTGGTCACCCAGATTTGGTTCTGCCTGTCTATATATAATGGTCACTGACGTAGGAGCCTTTGAAAGAAATCAGGGAACCACACACACCACGGAGTATGGTTTATATCAACATTTTTTGTTTAAGTTTTGCCAACCTGTAAGAACCTCACACTGATCATCAAGACTTGGGGTTGATTAGTGATTGATATGATTTCCCTACTGTGACAGAAAGGCAGCCAAAACCCTCCGGAAGTTGATGCTGAGTCCTGGAAGGTCTGCAAAATCCCTGTAATAAAATCCTGCACAGAAGAATGAAAGTCTAGGGAAGAACCACTGCAGAAGTATAGCAATGGAGTCAAAGATGGACAGAAGATCTGTACAGGATAACCTTGCCAAAGTCTACAAGGGGAAATTTAAAAAAAAAGAAACCAGGCTGACCAAACACATTACACCTCCAGAGCACACCGATGTAAAAGATAAGCTGTTTGAAACACTAATAAGAAAAAAGGTACGTTAAGATTTGCTGTAAACAAGCAGGTTAATTTAGGCACAAAAAAACCATGGAAGAACAGGGTAAGGAAGGAGAAATGAAAGTGATATAAAGCCTAGCCAACGAGAAAGACTGAAATCTTTAATAAGTTCAGATCAGATACAGAGCTCTGACTGAACTGATGCACTTTCGGGTTTCACCCATCAGTAGTTATTTCTATGCTGATATAACTCACAAATTAAACTTTTATTAAATCAGAACTTTCTATTTTTGCACATTCCAGGCACTTCAGATTTTCCATAACTGTCATCTAAAGAAGTCTCAGTCCTGATGTACAGTGGGAGGAAAATGTGCGCTGTCTGTAGATATGTAATACATAATGGCTGATCCCTCTTGTAACATTCCTCTTGGAATTCTGGTGACATGAACAAACCACTCGAGTTTTGCTTTTGTGGGCTTTTATGATCAATGCATTCCCCTTGGATAAAGGATACAGATTTGCTAAAGGCAATAATTAGCAACCAAAAATATTTCCTTTCTTTTGCCCTTGAATAGAATATGGTTACCTGCCACCTTGTGACTGAATACACAGTATCTTTCATATCCCATTCAGTCAGTATGCCAAACATATGTCCTCTAAAAAAATCCTCTCGAAAACATCCTAACTAATTTTATGTCAACTTTATCAAGAAATTCAACTATAAATTGGATTTTTATAACCCTGCCCATAGCTATTTGATATGGATTATAACTGATTTCATGTAGAGAGAACAAAGCATGTATACAATGTTTTACAGAAGATGCAAAATATCAGGCTACATCTTTTTCTTTAAGATTATCCAAAATATCTAGTTATGAGTACATACCTAAAATCCTGTGCAGGCCCAGAGCTTTTCACTCCTCCTTTTGCATTTTTAGTTATAAGGCAGTTATGGCTGAATAGCAAATAGCCAGGAGTTGAAAGCTAAGGACTTGTTTTACATGTTCATTCCCTTGAACTAAGTAATCCTTTGCAGTTTATTCCGATTTCTGACCACTGACGGGAGTATAATGTGTCATACCACAAAGCCCATTTTATCAAAACATTATAATGCAGATTTCACAAAGACTGTGGCTAGTGTATTATGTTTATCAAACAACATTTCTTGGAAAGTATTTTAATAAACTCTCAATATATTTCTATATTGTACATTTAGAAATTAAATACTGTTTTCATGCATTTTATTTTCAAAAGATATTGAAATTGTGTTGTTAGGCTTTAGCTTAAGTTTCTACCTTATTTTAAAATAGACTTTTCTAAAAAGACATTTTTCTCCCTTTGTAATTCATGATTAAAATTGAGCTCTTTACTTAATATTCACTCCTCCTGCTTCTTTCTCTCCTTTTTTTTTTTTATTTTAAGTAAAGCCAGAAATTACTTTACACAGCTTTCCACATTGTAAAAGGAAGTGAATAGGGCAAATTATTTTAAATAACAGTTACTTTGCAATTGCCCTCCAGAGCCAGAATTGCTGAGAAAATATGGCTCAGCAAAGTCAGCTTTTATGGTTCCATTGTCTATTCTTAAATCCAATACATAAGTAATGAGATCTATACATACCAGACAACAAGCTCACAGAATTTCACTTAACTCTATTTGCTGATCACCAACAAGCTTTACATATGTAAAATTGCTCCTTAAATACAGCCTGGATCAACTGAAAATCATCTCCTAGGTCTCCCTATGCAGCCCAGTCACCTTGTCTCAGCATCCACCCCATCACCATCCTTTAGCAGCTTTGACTGAGACCAAGCAAGTTCCTGGAGCTAGTGATGGTCACTGACAGCTTTAGCATCTGTGCACCCCAAATGATGATGCTCTCTTGTGGGTTTCATACAGAGACTCAGGAGAGGTGAGGAAAAGGCGGCCAGTGTTCGCCAGATGCATCCCTCATCTTTAACACTGGATCCTAAGAGACCTTCAAAGCATCCAGCACCCAGAGGAACTAGTCCACTGCCAGCTCAAAACTGACTTTCACCATCTTCAGCAGAGGATGAAGGAATTTCGTTTTGTCTCACTGCACTAGCAGAAAAACTTAGTTCTCCCTCTAATTTTCAGAAGCTCTGAGCAAGTCCTGGTCCTGCAGCAAACTAGTGATTTTAATTAAGAACTGATCTCAGGTCTCTAAGAATATTACAGGGATGCAATCCTGGCAGTCTGCTTGGGGGACTGGAAAGGGGGACACACAATCATTCCTATACTTAATTTTTGAAGAAGGTGGAAAAACTACTAGCGGAAGCAAATACATCTTTGTGAGCCTGCAGAGGAACTTAAATGAAAGACATGGGATCAAACTCTTTCAAACTTCCAAAACATACACCTACACTGAATGCAAAGCTACAAAATGGACTACACTTGGTGATAGCAGAATCCAAACACCTCTATGAAGTATAGATCTGTCTGAATGACAAAAAATTATTCCCTAGTAACTTATTTAGCAGCCGACAAGGGGGAACAGAAGAGATTTTCTATCATGAATATTATCGAGCCATATATAAAACTGGTCAAATAGTGACAATACACATTCACAGATAATTTCATCATCAATTGATTCAAACAGCTCGGACTGGTTTTCTGTTCATAAATATTCTGTTCATCAATTGTGCTGTTCCTTTCATTCTCTGAGCCATGAGTCTTCTATCAAGAAACACAAAAAAACAAAGCAAAATTGTTCCTGAACACTAAGGCTAACGTAGGGGGAAAAGTTAGCAGATATTTGTGAGATCTGATAAAAAACAACTAACACAAAATCCCACGAGGACACAGAGCCAAACAATTCCTTTCAGTGCCTTGAGTAACAAATGCTGTGCTTTTAAACTCAATCTCTGTGGAGTTAGCATGTGTCCCAGCCTTTGAAAAAAAAGTTCCTAAACTCACAATGTTCACAGCTATGGCACAAAGAAACCTAAGGACTCTGGCTGCAAAGGCTTTTAAGCTCACAAAACGAAGCGTTGCATGGTTTCTGGCACAAGAAGATAGAAAAGTCATTCATGAGTGACTGTCACACCTTGTGAGAAAGTACAAAGCACCACACACTTCAAACCAGTAAATGAAACAGAGACCAAACACTCCAAACGTTTTTGGTTTTTTTCCTAGGTGTTACAGAGACCAAGTGTGACCCAATGGTCACAGACAGCTTTCAGTTGGCTGCTGGATCTACCACCATTGCTACCATTTGCAAATAGATTGTCAGTGATTTCAGGAGGTAGCTGGTCCCAACAAGAGAGGCTTGCAGAGATGGGCTTCTTAAAGGGGAGAGAAGAGAAGCAAACAAAAGCACCAGGCATTTTAACAGGTGCTGAATCCTGAAGAACAGGATACAGCCTTACCACTCACTTTGAAGAGGTCCACACGGCTCTCAGTAGCAGAGCACAGGGAGACCCCATCGTGTACCCAGCAGCCGCTCCACTCCTGGCAGCTGAGGAGCAGCTTGCAGCAACCCAGGCTGGCTCCCAGCTGCTGCAGCCTGCTGGCAGGACTCCCTCCAGTTCAGTGGGTTTGGCATTAGCTCAAGGTCTCCTTATTCTTCACATCCATTGAATTAATTAGAAAGTTAGTTGTAAGTAGGTACATCATACCTGATATTGGCCATTAAAAGGTTATTTGGGTTCCTTCTAAAGCCAATGAGGAGACAGACACTTTCACCTTCCTAAGACAAATGGTAAGTGACTCTCTCCCAGAAGTGCTTCTTGCTTTCTCTTGAACAGTAGAGGGATGTCCAATGGTTAACTTCTAGATAAGATTAAGCCAAGTCAGAAAAACTGGAAAAAGGGATGGACAAAGTAAATTACATTTTTCAAATCAGAAACGCAGCAGCTTGGGAATCCTTGTTTTTCTGACAAAAAAGTGTATACACACACAGAGACAAAGAGATATACAGACACATGCATATAGGGGAGTCTTTCAGTTCATATCAAATTTAGAAAATTTGTGTCTATGTAGCAATGTAGGTTAGAGATATACTAGAGATATACTTTTTGGCAATATTCCTACATTGTCAACAGCTCTTGTTTAGATGCAGTTACAGCAATCTAAGTGAGCTTTTGACGACGTAACTGGTTTTGTTTAGCAATCCAATGTAAATTACTTTAATAGTAGCGGTTTTGGCAGGTATGTAGTGCTTTTGCTAGACAGTCCTGACACTACATCTATACTGGCAAGTATTTTAACCTTAGCACATAAAATACAGTACCAAAAAAAAGCAGGATGAGAAATTGTGTTATCATAGTAGGGAAAGCTAAACTTCATGGGACTACTTCCTTCTATTTTTCTGTAGTGACTTATATTTGATAATATTTCTGAAGAATGTCTCCTGCTCCCTTTCTTTTCTTTCACTCTGGAAGAAAATCACAACAACACATCCCTTGAACAAAACTTGGAGATAAAATTTAAAAGTTACTCAAAATAAAAGGAAAAAACAGCTGGACTGACAGCTGTAGTTATGAAAGGCCTCTTTCTTGCCCTTGAACAGACAGCATCTGCAACTTAAGTTCATCAGCACTAGCTTACAGATGCAGAGACCTGGGAGGGCTAATTGGAGTGGTAGAAGCTGCCATCTGTCTTTTCTTCTGCAGGTGTTATTGCTGGAGCAATACCAGCAAGATGACACCAGCAAACACTGCCACACACCACCCTCACACACCACTGACACCATTTGACCACAAGACCTCATCCTGGCAAACAGAAGGACTTCTGTTGTTCTGAAGTGTCTTAATAGCAACAAACTTTGCCCATGCTAGGCCTATACTTGGTTATTTGAAGAAGTTACACATACCACCAGAAAGCCCTCCGGGCTTGCATGCCCAGGGCTCTCAGTCCTTGCAAACCTCAGCACAGCGAGGAGAGACGGGGCACCTGCCTCCCACCTGGGCTAGTGCTGCCCATGCCTTCTGGGGCTACAGCAGAACCATCTCAAAAACCAAGGAACAGCAAGAATGAGATAAAACCAGCTGCCTATTCCAGAGACAATACAGAACCATAAAATCTGATCTAGAGATGCCAGAAGATGGTACTGAATCAGAAAAAACCTACTGTCTCCCTTCCCTGCAGGCAAAAGGCAAAATGTCCTGGGATCTTCTTCCTTCTATTTGCAGGCAGGTTCACACCAGAGTTGTTCCATGGGCTCCTACGTACAAGGAACTGAACTAAACCAAAGCTTAAGACACAAGACCAACTTTTTTTCTTTTTAAATATAACTTTCATATAACTTCATCTCTGCATAAAACAAGCACTCTCCAGAACACAGCTGGCAAAGGATTCCTTAATAACATACACAATAAATGAGAGCATAATATAAAGGCCACATCTGTTTTTAACTTATAAAACTAGTCCAAGCTTGCTTCAAGAATAAGACACACATGCTTCCAAGAGCAAAAACACACGTCTCCAAACACAGCAAACAAATTTCTAGGGCTTTCTTTTGTCCATTTTCCTCACACACAAATGGATAAATGCTAAAGGTCAGCATTCAGCCATGCACACCTCTAAACTATAGCCCACCTCCCCCTTCAGAGAACTTAAAACTCAACTGACCTACAGCAATGCTGCAAAGTCTTACAAAATACTCTTTTCTGCAGGTTTGCACCAAAGAACTGGAGAAGCAATCAAGCTAGGCGTCTGCTAGAATAGCAGCAATGAAGAGCCTAGCAGATACTAAAGGTACAGGTAATCTAGCCCCTCACTCAAGCAAGCCCTGCAAGGCAGAGAGAACAAATACACTGCTGAAATCAATTCTCTATTCAACACGTTTTTAAATCACAAACTGAATGGTGATTATATGTACTATGCTTTTTTTCAGAAAGCTTTGGTTTTTTAACCAAGTGGGTACAAAAAGCCCAGCTCCATCCACTCTTTAATGTGACACATCTGTGTACTCATAGAAAGCTGAAAACACTTGTTGAAAAGCTACACAAAGAAGAAACACAGAGATAACAAACCCAAGCTGAAACCCTGTAACAGTTTAAAATTCAATTTTGTTTTGTTTTTCTAATTGCTCAGGCACTGAGGCTTTAGTGCAGAGACAGATTTCTAATGGAAACTTGTTCACCTTTGACAAATGTTTCTAAACATTATATCATCAAAATTTTTATAAAGAGAGTACCTGCTGAAGTCACAGTACAGAATATTTTAGTAGTCTCTCCACTTACAGTCAGAAAAAAGCAAGAGCCAAATACCGCACTTTCAGTCACCCTCTCTCGCTACTCTCACATCCTACTTTAGAGTTTACATGCTTCCTTTCTTTTGTGCAACAGACCTGCAAATTATCTCTGGTTTGATGAACAAGCATGGTCACCAGGGTATATTTTTACTTGTAACCAAGACCTTGTGGACCTGCTAAAGAGAAAACCACGGATTACTATCAATAGGGCCCATACTTTGCTATATTCCTGTCTGTGACTATTAGTTGTAACTTTTCTATATACTATGAGGAGCTTGTGAAATCTTGTACAGAAAGAATGGAACATGCATTTTAAATTTTTCAGTAATTATCTAGTAATGCCTTCCTTTTACTCTTCTCACAGTTTCCTTCCAGTCTGCCACTGTTGTAAATGTTTGTCTACTGAAATTCAAACTAAATAAAGTGAAAACTGCTTCATGAATTGTTTGGTTTTTTAAATGCAGACCTTTTTCTTCTGTGCCATACTTTGCAGGAAGGTGCAGCCACACGCAGCACCTCGTGTGTTACTTTGAACTTGCTGTTCACAAGAGAGGTGGGTGCACCTTCTCTGAAGCATGATACATTGCATGCCTTTTCCTCAGCACATTAATCAGGTGCCTACAATCAAATTCCAGCCGATTTAGGATTAGAAAAACAGCACTTCCTCCTGTAAGCGAGGGGAGATGCAGTAGTTGGGCTCCACTGTAGCCTTGCTGAAATACACATAAAACAAAACAGTTTCTGTGGGCCTTGCACAGCGTGAATTTGCAAGCTCCAGTGGAGCAAAGCTCCTGTCAGGCTTGACCAGACAAGCTATATCTAATGGGGGCAGCCATACAGCTGTTCCTTTGTGTCCCCTTTGCCATTTTAGACACTGACATTTATTTACAGATTAGTTATAACTTTGCCAGCTGGCTGCAGGCAAAGAAACCTCCTGGACAATTCTAGATGAAGAGAAGATGCTGATCAAAAATAAAATAATTTTTAAAAGAGGAAAAAAAAAAAGCTTTTGAGCAGCAAACTTCTCTGTTTCTCTCTCAAACTATCCATTCACTAATATTCTCTTTACATCTCTAAAAAGAAACATTTGTATTTCTCAAATGAGTCACCAAACTGAACTTTAGAAGCAGCAGATTATTATGACTAGAAAAAGGCAGGAAAGGAGATTAAAAAAAAGACTTTGCTAATTCTTTTCCTTTCTTTTAGATATCTTCAAAGGAAAAACCCTGAAACTAGGAAGAGAAAGGTACTCTGAATCTATAGTAACAAGAATAATTTCAACTCTTTTAGTATGCAAGTATTTCAAGTGTCACACGATATTTCCTCACAGATGTTTTTATTAGACACTTTTCCAAAGGTAAAACAAATGCTAATTCTTAATCTTGCAACAGAATAGCTAGTTTTAAGATTAAAGTATTTGCTCTACTGTCATAAAGATGCCCTTGGCCCCATTTTGCTTACACAGTATTTTCTCCACTGCTTTAGTTCCACTGCACATAATGGAGTTATTCAGAGTTATTTTGCAGTAACTGGTAACAGAACAAAGGTAATGTGTTAAGAAAGAAACAGCAGTTTGGGTCTGTCCCTGAATACCTGAGGTCTTACACAGATGAGGGAGACTGGGTGGCAGGGGGAACCCATGGAAAGACCCTTTCAGAAGCCCAAAAACTGTCTTTGAGCGTCACTAAAACAAACTTACAAACCACTCCTGTACTTCACCCTACCAGCCACACAGGGTATTTGGTACTACCAGCAATCTTTTAGGCCATTCTAACTCAGAACTAAACTTTCTCTTTTTTAAAAAGAAAGGAAGGGGAATAAGGGGGGAGGGGGGGGGTGTGCAGGAGGGAAACTAATTTCATAGAATCATAGAATAGTTTTGGGATGGGCACCACTCGGCTCAGTCGGTTCCTGCCCAGCAAGGGCCCCTACCGAGGCTTAGTCACCACTCCAGCGGCCTGGGCCCTGCTGTCATGGCCTGGACACCACTCCAGTCACGTCAGCCTCTGCCCACAGGGAAAGCAGAACAGGTTTTGCCTCTCAGCATGCAGGGATCCCCCAAATAATTACTAATGGGATCTAAAGCAGTAGATGGAATTTATATTAAAACACTAATGCTGACTAAATACCTGGCTCCCACACAGCATGCAATACTGTTGATCAGAGTATCCAGGAACCACAGTTGCTTCAGAAGACGACAAAAGGAACACAAAACTGAGCAGATATTAACTTATAATAAATAAAGGTTTCTTAATCTTACTTCAAAACTAAGAACAAAAAAGAAAGAAAGAAAGGTATCTGAGGTTGAAAAGAAGGAGTGCTGCTTCTTCAACATCTAACATTTCACTGAGTTTTTACTTAAACAGTTTCTAAAAAGCTGTGCAGTCTGCCTCAATTTTATAAAAACATTTTGAAAAATATTTTTAAAGTGCATGCAACCAGTAAATAAGTAAAGGTGAATGATTTTACAAGAGTCTTGATTTGTGTCACAAGAGAGAGGATAGAAGTAATGAGGAAAAACTCTAAGGAAATCTATTATTTTATATCGGTTAAAACCACTCTCGCCCATGAAATGCAGAAATCCTTGACCCAAAACACTGCAGGGAGCTGACAGCATACCACCACTATCTTTACAGGGGTGATCCTTGAGGTACACCAGGTATAGCATGTTGCAGAGTCTGCAACATAAAATAGAAAAGAAAAAAAAGTCATTTTCTTCTGTACATCTTTGTGCCTCAGATTTACATACTTTAATTTCACAAAGCCAAAGGACTCTCAAGAGGCTGGCTTGCACAGTATCAAATACAAAAGAGATTTAACCTTCAGATTTGTGTGAATTTAAAGTTACAAACACTTTGCTAAGCATAGGTCTGTATACTATCTTTTATTTATATGCATATATTTATTGCAGTCAAGTTTGTAAAAAACTCATAGTAGTTTAAAGGGATGGAAGAGCCATTTGGCTCCTGGCTCATAGCTCTAAGATCCACTTCAAACAAAAATTGCGTTACTTTGATTTATCAAAACCAGAAATACATTTCTAGTTTCTTGTTTTCCCACCACTTCTATGCCCAAAATTCTTGTATACTACTCATATCCAGGCTTGCATTGTTGTTCACAGACATCTAAGGGTTCTCCTGGAATATTTCAGGGCTTTGTGCTTACATCTCTCAGTAGATAGCATCTGACAAATTTGCAGAGCAGAAGCACAATTTAAACATTTGAGGAAAAACACAGTAACCAGTATGACTTAAGCATGGCATTAAAACTCAACAGGTGTCTGTATGAATGAGAGCTATATATCTGAACATAAGCAAGAAATTCTCTCTACTTCTACTTAAGTTCTTTCTGCGCAGGGTTTTTTACATATCGTATCAGGATATGCATAATTTTGCATTTGATAAATTAGATTATTTTTGTTGATACAACAGATATTGTAGGAGGGTGGCAATGACAGAGCTAGAAATCAGAGGCAACTATTGATTGATAATCAAAATGCTTAATGCTTTTCCCACACATACCGGAGGCAAATTATTTGTTTTTCAACTAGTGCATTTTAGACTAGCTTAAGATCATACTAAGAAGAATGTAGTTATTACCTCCTTGTTTATGTAGCTGCCTACTTACTGTGAAAGTCAAGCATAATGCAAAAATTTTAATTGCAGCAGAAAATATCTAAACAGATGAATACATTCAAATCCCCAAGGGGTCAATAATACTGTCCAAGGAATCAGTCTTGCAGAACTTAGACTTCAAGCCAAAGCCATTTGAACAGACACAATCCAGCAATCTCATCTTGTAACAGTGTCATAACTCTTGCAAAGGTCTTGTATATTTACCCCTTGTGAGTAATGATCAAAATCTATGAAAGGAATGGGGAACAGATAGAAACTGGGGAGACAGCTAACAGGGACCCAACTCCGTTTGGGGCAGGGGGGTTGTCAAACAGTGGCATATAGAAGAATAGTATCATTGTTTGATTGCTTCTTTATCTAAGAGTAAAGAGATCTGAGTTCAGTTCCTGGCTAAGCCACAGAGCTTTTCAATGCCTTCACATAGTATTTCTACTCAACCCAGACATTAAGAAAAAAATGCTTTCTTGTACACTGTATATGTAGAAGATTATGACATTCACACCTGTTTTGCATATTCAAATATCCTAGTACCTCATCAAGCATCCCAATCACTAGTAAACAGAGTAAAGAGGAGATGCAAGGAATTCCTCCTTCTCCTCTCTGGAAATGATATCTATTCATTTCTTTTTCTTTTCTTTTTCTTTTCACTTAAAAGAGTGTTTACTTTTGTGTCAGAGAATTGGGGAGTACAGACAAAAGAGAAGAGTCGGTCTGAAAAAGCATGTTTGGTTTGGGTTGTTTGTTTTTTTTTTGGTTTTTTTATATTTATCAGGTCAATTGTCTTACAAAAAACACCACCAAAACCTAAACCACAAATTAACTAACACTGTAGTTCATATAATCAGATACATAAAATATAATTTTCCTGCTTTTATATATATAACGTAACAGGAAAAAAGATAAAACTTTGGGACTAATGTACAATGCAGGGGGAGAAACAGGGACATACAGAACATGTACAAGGCTGGGTAATTGCAGAGAAGACATTTAACCTCTTCATTACTTAATTTCCCTCTAACAGAGATGGAACAATATGGCCTTACTGTCCAAATTGTTCCCTTGGCTAACACAAATACTTAACAGCAGAATGATTGGTGTATGAGTTCTGCCTACTTCTTCCTATGAAATTTCATAATTTTTTTTTTTCTGCCACTTGTGTATATCCATACTTAATCACTGTCAGTTCTTTTGTTTTCCAACATGAAGTATAATGAGACATTTTTTCCACAAAAACTGTGTTTTGGCAAGTTCTTTATACATGGGAATTCAAACTACTGAACAACCCTCAGAAATCATGAAACACTGCCACGTGCTATGGCCTCATGACATCCAACCATTTAATCTGAGATGCAATACAAACGAGGTGCTGCCAAAGCATATGGAGTTTTTTTGCAGGACCACATAATGCCTTAATCACTACTCCAGCTGCTGTATCTCCATCTTGCCTTCTCTCCTCTGTTTCCAAGGCTTGGTAGAGTAGATGGGGGAGCGTGGTCTGGTGTTGGGAAGAAAGGAGGATGGAATGGAGCTGAAGAAAGATGCCACCAGATCTCCATCAAGGGCCAAGCTTTTTTCTCTCCTCTCTTCCCATAAGTGCTCAACAGCTATTTACAGAACAAACAGATTGATTTTCCACATACTTGACACAAAAATTGTGCCAGTGTAGGTATGCCAAAGTAGAGAATAAAAGGAAGAATTGCAAGAGACCCACCAGCATCATGAGGGAACCACTGCTGTGGCCCAGGAGCCTTAGGCACATTCATTTGTCCCAGCACCTCTGTGCTTGCACGTGAAGATTGCAGCTACCCTGGCTGCTAGATCTGTGCACAGCTGCACCCCACTGCCTGACCTTTGTGCCAGGCAGAGTGCCTGCCATGCAGGAAAGCAGAAGCAAGATTTAGGACGTCAGGCTGAGGGCCACCCCAAAACCTGGCCTCTGGGATGAGTAAGATGTCCAACAGAGACCCTCAGTGGAGAGAGTACCTACTGAGGCCTCAGGGGTGTCAACTCAGCCTGTCATTTTGAAGTCTTACAAAAGGGAAATAAAAGAATGAGTCAATGTAGTCTTTCAGCTGGTTTCAAATCACCAACCCCAATAATCTTACCACTCCCTCCACAGAAGGGATGCCACAGTCTCCTCCATGTCCAGCTGATTCAGAAGAAAATGAAATATTGATGCCTGATAACTGCAAATCTTGAGGGAGGAGAAAAACAGGAAAGAAAATTGGCTAAGGTGCTTGCCCTGCTCCCATTAAAGTGAATGGCAGCCCTGGGAACTGGCATCAATAAAAATCAAGAAATGAGAGACAATGATGGCTGTTTCATTGCTTTGAGTAAAGAGAAGTGAAATCTTAATACTGATCCAGTGAGGCTCAGCTTTCTACAGGCAGTTACCAAACTACCCTGCAAACACTGCATGGCGAAAGTGCTAAAATTTACCCAGTTTGAAGGGAGAAATTTGGAAGTGGAACTCAGATCTCAGCAAGTTAAATCAATAGCTACGTTTAGATGGTAGTGGAAATAAAACTGTATCCTCACCCATCAGCCAGTACACAAGGACAATACAATATTCTTTCCAAGATAACCTAAGGAGAAGTCAATGAAATCAGGCAATGTACCTGTAGATAAATGGGCTTCTCACGTATTTTTGCATGAATAAAATGAATACACATAGTGGAAGCACACTCAGGTCTGAGACTTTTTTTTTTCCCATGAGCCTAAAGAGATGTTAACTTATGAAAGGTGTGCCTTCACATATTACTACTACCTGTGTATGTTGCCAGTACAAGGGGGGAGGAAAGAGGGAAAAAATTTCCTCTTTCTAAGGAAGGAAAGAGCTTTTCTCTCAGCCACATCCCAACATATTTTTTCCATTTTTTCCTCTTACTGTTTATGAGAATGTCAACAAAGGTCATTATCAAAAGATGAAATTGTATAATTTCCATTCCAGTGAATGCAAAGATCTTATTTGTACAAACACTCTGTTTTCCCATTAGGCCTCTGAGGGGAAAAAAAAAAAAAAAAAAAAAAAAAAATTGTGATACCATGTATACGCACAATATGATGTGCATGAAGAACATCTGAAAAAAGTCAAAATCTCCAAGACAGATGGAATAAGAGTTTTGTGGTAAAAGCTATCAACATTAATGTGCTAGTTCTAATTTACTCCATGCATTTAAATTTATTAACTTCAGGCCATATGTTGGCTACAGAGCGTGGCTCTGCATTCCTGAGTCAGTTGACAAGGAACGGTTAAGTTCCAACAAATTGGAAAGGTGAAGTAGGGTGAGCCTAACTAATGGAAGAAAATGATGCAAATGCAAATTCAATACACCATATTAGAGCAGCAGCAGCACAAAAATATTCCACCATATGTTTCAAGGGCTGGCTAAAGCTTCATACAGAAAGCTTTGATGTTGCTACTGTAATTGAGAATGTCAATATTTCTAGAGTATAAAACTTGATTCCATCGATTAAATACTCGATTTCCAGGCTCCACGTCAGAAGAATGCCTGCTTCCTCAAATTCACTCCACACTAGCAAATGTTATGTTGGTTTAGAGCATGTAAGACAGAGGACATACCACTGTTTTCTGTTTTTGGAACAGTGCACTTTAGGCTGAAGGGAAAAGTGGATGTATTGCAATTTTCTGATTCAGAAGCCATCTGTGCTCTCTTTTCATCAGTGCAAGTGGAAGAGTTGCTTAAGAATCAGATGGATCCCAAACATTTTGTCAAACAGACTACAAAATGCACAACTATCCAGAATATACACAAAATAAGGCTGTATCCATGGTGAAACAGAGGCATGCCACACAGCAAAAGCTGACTCATGATATCCACAGAAAAACAAGAGCTAGAGGCAACAAAGAGAGAGCACACTCCTGGGGACGACTGGTTCATCTTCCCTCTTTGAATTTCCTCAGTTCAAAGCTGATTGTCCACAGTTCTTGGGGATAGCATGCCCTTTTTCAGAGAAGCAGATGTAGGAGAAAACTGACAGTACTTGAATATCACAAAATACACAGCTCTAATGCTTCTCTCCTCTGGTACCATGTCTGCCACTTGAAATCAAGCTGCACAGAAGCTGCCCACAGTACCTCAGGCATCAGGAGCAGAAGTGAGGAAGTAAGGACAGCAAAAGGTCAAGATCAACATTTTTAAAACAAGCCAGGATTGTTGTTACAATGAAATGTAACAGACCATCAAAATACTTTGAAGAATCTGGGACATAAATCCACCTTTGGGTACTGAAACCAAGAGGAGCCTCATTTTCCAGAAGTTGCAAAGCTTGTAGGTTCTCCTCTAAAGAGGGCCAAAGGTGTTTTCTAGGAGTCTAAATGCATGAATCCCTGTCTGCAAAGCTTGTGGTGTTTCCCCTGCAACATAAATAAGGCCTTAACAAAACCCCTTGTTCTGCCTGGGCACTGCATGGGCTGGGAGCAGCAGGGGCACCCCCAGGGCCTGGCAGCCAAGGCCTGTCCCAACACCCCAGACAGGAGCAGGGTAACTGGGGCAGGGGGGAGCTGGAGATCAGCCCTGCTGTGGTGTTGCAGATGCTGGGGCTGATGGCCCCAAGGGGCTAACATGGGGTCCTGGGGGACTGGACAGGGACAGTCAGGGACAATTGTGCCCTCAGGCCTGGACATCTCATATATCATCATGCTTCAGGTGTACCTAGTGGGGACTTTTTTTTTTTTCCCCTCCTTCCTCCCCCTCCCTTTTTTTCAGTTCCAAAGGAACATGCTTTCAAGGCAGGTCTGATCTCCATTTAGGTCTGCATCATTGAGCAGTCTCACAGAGAGACGTCTTCCAAATGAAATTTAACTGGGAGAGGCACACCAGCATTGCACCTAACACTCTGCGTCTGCCAATAGCCATTCAGTTGCGCAGAGGCAAATGTCCCCAAAATATGTACACTCTACATAACTCATTGTCAGCACTGTGTCAATCTACAGATCCTCTCCTGTTTGGTGACACTACCACAAGCCACCAGCAGTAAACCTCCACACACAGCACAGCCCTCTCCTTCCCTTCTGCTCCCCACTAAGCAATGGTTGGGATGTGCCCTACTTTTACAGCTTCTTGACAGATGGGAAAAGCCTGAATTAAAGTGAAGTCTATAAAGATCTGTAGCTAATGCTTGTGATATTAAAGACAAAAAAAAAAACCACTCCCTGCATATGTTAGCATCGTTCTACTTTGCATGGTTAAAAATAGAAGTTAGTCTTGCTTTAGGGATCTGAACTTGGTCATAATGTGCACATACAATTTCTATTGTTTCTCAAATTAAAAACTCGTCTCTCTGTGCCACCATATTTCTATCATAAAAAAATCAAGTGGCAGCTATATTGTGAGGATTAAAGTTAAAAATCAACTTGAAGCAAAAAGTCCATTACTGTTAGCAGAAAGAGTACACCCTCAGTCAGAGGCCCTTGGGGCACTAGATACAAGAGAAGAGTGTCCTCCCTGAAGACTCACCACATAAACAGATGTCCAGGAAAATGGTGAGGATTGATCCAGTAGAAGGGGAAAAAAAGATGAGGACAAAGACACAGCTGTAACCTCCTCCTCTCTCAGGAGGAGAGCCCTCAATATCTCAGTGCTGCTGGTCAAGGAGCTGTGGTCAATATGCCTCATGAACCACGTGTAAAGGCACATCTGTATGTCCCTCCTTTCCATATCCAAACTGTCCCTCTTCTTCCCCTCACAATAAAAATTAAAGCACATGTATGACTTCTAGATTAACACAATAGTGGCAAATGTTACAACAAGCAAAAGCAGTGTCCTCCTGGTGAGGTTACAGCCCCATCCTCTCCTTTGCTTGACTTTGCAGAGCTTGATACAGAGACATCTGCTCCACTTTACAGGATCTGACATACTGCCCACCCTTCGGACACACTTCAGCAACACCAAGCTGTACTGTACCTTTCTGGTTAGGTTGCAAATCCATAGCACCCTCCAAGATGAGTTTTACAGAAAACCAAATAAATATTTAAATAGACACCTCATCAGGTTTTGATTTTCCCATACCATGATAATTAATGTATTAGGAGGGAAAGTTAACAACCAGAATAATCATGTTTGTTGCAAACAATCTTCTGCAAGATTAAGTTTGCAAGAATAAACCCACACATCTTATTTCTCTGTCATGGCTAGCATTTTGGCAACAGAATAAAATATAGCTGCCAATCTAGCAAAATTTCTTATGCATAAACAATTTAAGTGGTACAAACTATGACCCAATTCAACTGCATAAGTACTTGCAGAATCTAGCTTTTATATTTTAAATAAGTACTTAAAGACTGCCAAAATACAGGCATCAAGACCAAAATACAGGCATCAAGATATTGCCAGTTTGCTACCATTATTCAAACTTGCAACATTTGATGGGTTGCTTCTAAAAACTCACGCTCTTCAGTGTTTTGTCACACTCTGGTTTCATTAAGATAGGTTTATAATTCCAGATCTCATGGCTGCAAATAAAAACACAGGAACACTCTACATAAACATGAAAAACAGAAAAACTAATATGACTGATATTTTTATTTATATTTTCACTATTTCACATTATTTTAGTGGTATAATACGGAACACTTGGCCGATAATTCTGTTTAAATATTAAAACATAATCTAGACAGGAAACTAGATATAGATTGTTAATAAAACTAAGGGCATTTGGAATTTTTTTGCATGTATATATACATGCCTATATATGTGTGTATATATATATTTTACTCTGAGGTGAATTTTGACACCAATTTTGACATTAATTTCATTCTTGCTAATTTTTGCAACAGACTACTTCATATGATGCTGACATAATCCCAGATGGTAAAACAGTTTAAGCACAGGAAGATAAAAAAAAATAGCTGTGGATTAGACAGTCTGTATGTTACATACCAGTGATGTATACCTAAATTTACATCATGTTTAATCAAAACCTTTTATTTCTTTTCTAGATACTAATGTGATACATTAACAGAAAATAAGAGGTTGAAAGCCTCTTACTTCCATACTAGGTACAACAGTATTTCTTACAAGCTAACCCACAGAGAAACACTTTACACAATGGCCTTGTAGAAGGGACTACACTTCCTTCAGCTTTGCATCCACTAGTGAGCACCCTAACAGCAGTCAGACAAATCATAGGTTGCTTCTGATTATTTTTCCTCCCATTAATGACGCATTTAAAATCAGATCTGGCCCACTAATGCATTTCACATTTGGCTAAACAATATTCTGAAGAGAAGGACCTGCAGTAATTTTTAATTTAAGCTGCAAACTAATCAAGAAAATAGACAGGAGAGTTGCTGGCTAGAGAGCCCAACTCCTCTACACTACTTTTATGCTTTAGCTCCCCAGAAAATAAAAGGATTGATACAAGAGCCACTGGATAAACTGTGTGGTTTGTTTTACGTGCAGGTATTAGCCTTGATGACAGTAAGGATTCCTTCTGGTTTGAAATCTTTGGAACCAATAACAGAGCGATACATAGCTTCACTACTAAAACAATTATTTTTTTCTTTCACTGTTTTACCAAACAATCACCAAACAAAATTGCCTTAGCATAAAACTTGATTTGAACAGCTCTTTCAGCAATGTAATACATCATACCCAAAAGAATTTTCCTAAAAATGGCAGCAGACTTTTATCAGCTAAGTTATAAACAAATTCATATGCAGTAAGATGCAACCCATCAGTTTGTTCAAAACATGATTTTACTTTATTGGTCCAATGTTCGAGAATGTCCAGTTGATGTTTTTTCATTTTATGCAACTTGGGCTGAAGCCCAGAAAATAACACACAGCCCTACTTATTTACCCACAACTACCACCACCAGTTTCCCCTGCAGAGAAATTTTAGGCCTGATAGGCCCAGAGAACGACCGGAAATGAGGAGGAGCAGGAGCAGGACTGTATGAAGGACAAGCCTTGGCTGTTCTTAGATTAGCTAGTCACTATGACCCCAGTGCACATCTCTGTGCAGCTTCTCCAGACATCCAGGTCGCAATACAAAGGATGGGCAATAAATCCCAGTGACTTACACAGGTCACACACAAACGGCGCTTTTTGTCTCTTACGGGCTTGTCAACTACAAGCTCCTAAGCTATACAAAAAGGTGCAGCTAGAACTATCACATGGCCACCAGCCTGGAGGAGGTGCTGAGGATCCAGTAACTGGCATCCCTTGTACTAATTATCATTGCACAAAACCCCACACAGACTGGAACACATAAATCCTGGGGCCAGACAGCTGAACACTAGTCTCACACCTCTCTACATGCATACTTTCAAGCGGGTGAATGCGGAAGTACAAACAACTGACAGCAGTTTTGTTTTAAAATAACATAATCTTCCCCTCCTTTAAAGTCTTCAAGACTTGCTGCATTGCTGACAATAGTGAAACATTCTCTTACAGTCTCAAGATGCAAAACAGGTTTTGGAGACCCCAAATTTGGCTTGGAACTAGAGTCATCAACAAGAAAGGGTTAGAAGTGATGCAAGGAAGACTTTCTATAGCATGTATTTGAACCTGGGAATACCAGAAATTAAACTTTGTTGTGAATTGCTCCCCAAAATTGTATAAACTATTGTCAAATCTGTTAAGAAACAGAATTATTTATTTCAGAGCATCAACATGGAGAATTACTTAATCAGAGCTAGATTTTCCATTGTTTAATAAACTTTATGATGTCTGATACTTTTGCATTATAAAACTTTAAATAAAATTTCACAATTCTTTATGAAGTCAAATATGAGGGGAGACATCAAGTACAAAAATGTTTTGTTGCGCCAGTGTTTCACTTCAATAAATTGTTTTGTCTTCCTTTTGATATACTTAATATAAGCACATCACATATCTTTGTTTCAGTTTCTTACACTTCCTCCAGAAAAGGGGGAAAATAAAGATAGATCTAAAAATAATTTACAGTTTTACAAAAATGATTTATCAAATTGGAAGTGCTACAAGATAGCTAATTGTTAACACATAGTAATTTAAGTAATATGAAACCAGGAACACAGATCATATATGCCTACTAGAACTCACATGTAGCTCCAACAAATTCTGAGGGCGAGCACTAAAATTACCAATATATCCCACTACAAAAAAAAAAAAAAAAAAAAAAAAAAAAAAAAAAAAAAAAA
>WHYT01017028.1:260362-290763 GCA_009806455.1 Tetrax tetrax
AAAAAAAGAAAAAAAAAAGACAGAGAAGTATGGAAATACTACTATGTAATAAAAGAAGATTTTAGCATAACCCCGAACACCAAGCATGAGACTATTTCCCACTATAAATCTTTTAGCTAACCAGGCCCCATGTGAAATACTGTTTTTAAAGTCTGTAACCACCACATTTAGGATTAGACAACAGAAAAACAGATGTAAGTAGATGAGACCAAAAGAACTGAAGTTGCTCACAGATGGACAAAGTCAGCCTGCAGCCAAGGACCTGGAAAACACAGGCAGAAGTCTCTGCTCTCCTACAGACTTTGCTTAACCCTGGCCACTCATTTCACATACAGTTTTGCAGTGCGTCTGAGACAGTCTGTCAGGGGTGAAGCTTCATGACATTTCTGCTGAAATAGGGGACCATTCTGCCCTTCAGCAACACCCACCTGTGGCACACTTCTGTTTACTTCATTACTCCAGCACAGGTACTTACCAGGCCACCGCAAGCTAAGGAGGGAGAAATCCCTGCTGAGAACTACTCAGTCCTTTGTTGCAGAGTTAACTTTCCTCTGGTTTAGGGGCCTTAGGCAAGCGTACAGTGCCATCAGGCAGTGCTGGCACAAGGGAAATAAGTGACAGTACACAGCTAGGACACGTGAACTGAATCCTCCTTTTCATAGGCAGACTGCAACTGGTTTGGCACAGTGGCACTATCACAGTACACCCTTCAGGGCTGGAATCCATCTCCTCCTCCGGATGGGGAGACTGTGACCTTCATCCTGCCCGAGTTCCTCTTCTCTGGCCACTGTCCCCTCACCCCTTTCATCTCAGCTGCTCACGCAATGGCAAAAGCCCTCATGTCAGAGTCAGATTATTTTAGCAAATTAAATAGTGTTTGCCTCCTCCACTTATTTTGCCTAAAATGCATTAGGGAATTCCTCACACAGACAGCCTGACTGTTGCATGGGAAAGGTAACCTTTCGTGGAGACTTGGTAGGGGAAGATCAAGGCAGTGTATAGCACAGGATTTTACCCTCTTCAAGCCAACCTATCTCCAATCTTGAAGGAATAGAACCATAAATAAAAGACCAATAAACAGAAGATAATAGCACCTCTCTTTCTTTGAGAGGTGTTAAGAGGATAAATATATTAGGGATTATGAGATGTTCAGACACCATGGTAATAGAGAAGATAGAAGAAGATAAGATAGATAAACTGCTATAAAAAAAATGCAGAGACACTTTAAAAAGAAACAACATCCAGCTATGTAGAGAACACTACTTTTGTAGTTAGTATTTATGTGCCATCTGTGAACAAGGAAAGTGCTTAAATCAGTTTTGTTCATGCTTGAGCTGGGCAAATAATGCAAAATAGCTACTTGTAAACCCTTGTCCAAATGTAAATTCTTCTCTATTGCCTTCCTATTCTGTGACCCACTTTGCTAGGTACATTCTTGTTTATTAGAACAGTCAAATGTATGGAGGGAACATGTGTTTCCCAAATATTTGATAGCTTCTCTGAGGGTTTGAGTCAGACACTGGGGATAGGGGCAGGGGGCGGGGCAGGGAGAATGACACAGGACATCAGTCAAAGAGCAAATAGCAAGTTAAGTATAGGAAATAACAAAAGTAATTGTTATAATTTTAGCTGCATGCATCTAGCCAGATGGTCAGACAAAATATGTTCTTTCTAAACTATTCTCATGATAATTTTTTTTACCAAAGGCTTCTGTTCATGTGAATTTCTACACAGATAATTCATTATCAGAATAAAAGGACCTTATTCATTGAGCTACTTCTTTCAAATAGATTTTCTCCAGCTCCAGTTCAGAAACAATACCACCTACAATGCAGAAAGACCATAAAGAGACAGTAAAATGCTATAAACCGAGCCTTGATTTGCTTCTGTTGTTGCTGTGCTGTTCATATGGCTTAAGCAGCTCAATGACAGCATGTCTTGTGGGAAATAGGAAATGGTTAAGCTGAAGGGAGATACAAATCCTATTCGTTTAAATGACTTGGATATTTTAGCAGGGGGTGTTCAATCAGAAAGCATCCCTGCTCCTTGGGAGGGAATTCTCAGAAGGCTACTCTCTACCAAGCAAAATAGAGCTGTAATGACAAAAATGAAAGATTATGATCACTTAATAGGAAACACTAAAAGCCAATACAATTTATTTTTCATTAATGAGCCAAGAATGTTTAGATCCCAGGAAACTTTTCTATCTGTTTGGCACTTCTGTCTTCTCTGATTAACATACAAGTGCACAAGTCCCTGGAGCTCCATTTCTGCCCTCTGGATATCACAGCCAGCATCTTAGCAATTGAGCATATTATCAGCCCTCTGGGAAAGACAAATGTTTTTACAGAAATACAAAGGGTCTCTGCCTGATGAAGATCCTTGTGAGATGCCCTACATCAAGTGTCATTCTCTCATTGAATGACCAGACCAACATCTTTCAAGACAAATCAGGTTTTGTTTTTTTGTGTTTCTTTCAGAATTATGAACAAGGCCATTCAATACAGTGATTGCTCAGGTGGATGAGTTAAAGTGGTTTTAAACACTCGCATTGTCTCTCCTCCTCTCTCCACCCCGCAACTCCCCCCCCCCCCACTTCATTAGGTTGGTAAGTGCTTCTTTGTAATTCCCATTTTGTCAGCACTACAATATCACTGCACTATCTGCCACGCAGAGACAAAAAAAAAAATGAGTAGGAAGAAGCTGTCAAATAAAAAAGGATCTTAAAGATGGTAAATCACCATAGTATGGAGTATATGGTGAGGGTAATCATCTAAAACATATCAATCAGTGGGAGCAGTTTCATTAAGGAGAGAGAGACAGAAAGAAAGAAGAATGAAAAGAAAAATGTTTATGATGTGGAAGGTCTTGAGCACTATACTGCCAAACTCCTCTGAAAACAGACCTGGCAACATTGTGGGAGGTGGCCCAATGGCTTAGCCCAGCATGAATTTCTTCAGACACTGCTCATAATTGGGCTGCTTCTTTTCACTGTAAAAGAGAGATGTTGATTTCATGATTCTATTCAGAATCTTGTCTCTCACATCACAAAAGGAAGGCTTGTATTATATTATGCACTTGCTGAACTAGACTATCTTCAGGGCATTTTGTGTGCCTGCTAGACAGATGGCACGTCCCTCAGCCATTTAAATATGAAAACTCTAGGAGCCCCTAAAGACACCAGCAAAGTAAAGAAACAGTCAAGAGGAAATGAGAGGGCAGAAGAGATCAAAAGGGCTCAGGAGGAGGCAGTTTCAAGGTATTTTCTTAATCAACAAATCCATATAGGCTGAAGGGCAAGACCTGCACCACTCAGCTCTTGTTTTGTAACCGAGGATGCCTCTTACACTTGCATTACACATTTAAGAGAATCATCATGAAGCACATTTGCAGTACGGCTATGCAGCACCAGGAAAAATAGAAATAAGAGGATCTTTAGGAACTCAGGAAGTCCCAGACAAGACCAGAGCTATAGTCATTGGCTAATGAACCAATATATCCTTGTGGCTCTTGGCTTCATGGAAGATCTTCTGCTACACATGTCATCATAATCTGCAGTCTCCACAAATATGGATAGAGATAGTTTTGAGGTTTTCCAGCATTTTTGGAACACATCTCTTCCAAAGTTGTTAGCCTTACTGTAATAACCTTAGGTTTTTTTATTATCCCAGAATAGGTTTATGACTAAAATTTCTCACAGCTCTTCTGAAATCTGAGTGTCAGCCCTCTTCAACAGCAGGAAATTTCAGCTCATCTCAGCAGAGATGTAGAAAGTTTACCTTGGAAAAATATAGAGCCTATGTTTAAGGCAAAAAAAAAAATGACACATTTAAAAATTTTACAAAGGACTTACAACCACTGCAAAAACTACAGTTCAGGAACAGAGCTGGCAAACTGGAATGCAGTTGGTAGGGAGGAAGACATTTGAGATTTGTTTGGATATGGTCCCATTTTTACAGCAAGCAATTATAGTTTTGGATAACTGGAAGCTCCCAGGGCACGACTGTTCCTGAGGACAATGAAAAAAAAAATCCATGAAGTTCTGCTTCTCTTCTCCCTGGTATACCAATCTTTGTGTAAAGATAGCCAGTACCCCAAACTGGTAGCAATACTTGCAGTCTCTGAAGCTGAGCAATGGATACCTTCCTCCTGATGGAATTATATGGAATATTAAATAACATAGGAAAAAGCCTCTTGAAAAATGTTCCCCCTTGATCTTCCATATTTTACTGTACAAGTATATACAAACACTATGGGGAAAAAAGTTAAGAATACAGTATAAAGTACAAGGATTGCCAGCAGGGAGAAGGCTTTCGTGTGTTGCAAATCTCTACAAAGATCTGCAAATTAGCCAAAAAAAAAAAAAGGAATATGCAAGGCAACAAGTTTGTTTTATGTGGTTTTGGGAGAGTCTACTCAAAGATAAGAGGGTAAAAATGAATGTGCACTGAGAAATCAGAAAGCAGCAGACTACAATGTATTTAGTCTGTTCAGAGTTACATGACAGTGATAAGGGAAGTAAAATAACCAAATGCATTAATTCTAGTCACAGGGAAACAGAAATGGATTTTCTAAATATATTTAGTCTGTTAAATAAACAGAGGGAAACAATCAGCAATGATTACAAACAGCTTACTTAAGAAGTCTTTAATAAGCTCAATGGCTTGGAGAAGAGAAGCCTTTCTATAAGTCAGCCTCTCTTTTGGGTAACTAGTTAAGAATCATCTGTAAAACCCTGAGGGTCAATTTGGTCCCACTGTAGTAAATTGGGGTTTATCAATGACTCTAGTTTTGCCTTCCAAGTATCAGCTAACATTCATCTGCCTGGGCAGCAACAGTCATAGATCCCAATATAGGATTTTTCTTTTGATCCTCCATTTATTATCCTGGGGAAGGTAAGGGTCCGCTTCTGCTAGAATTTGTGAACTCATGAGCTTGAGCTTCTAGGTGAAGAGGTGTCATGGCACACAAACTGCTAGAGGTGAAGTATTATAAGCAGAGACACAGCAGTGATCTTGCCATTCTCATGGTCCTGACAGTAGCTCTGTACAGTATGGTTGAAGCACCCAGTTTGAAGATTAGAAAGCCACTGGCAATTATCATCCCAACACAAACAGGTACCCACAAACTTTGTTCCACCTCTAATAACAACATGATGCAGCTGAAGCATCAACTGGTAAAAACACTCTGGAAATCAGTCTGCAGGTCTCGATGCAAAGGGCACCACCTATTGATGAACAGGCCAAGCACTGGACAGTTTTACAACATTCAATGCTTCCAATTTTTAAGATAGCCACCTTAAAAATAAGTACTGCATGCACTCAGTTAAACTCAGAAAAATCTAGTCTTCAAAGAAACAGCCAGTGAAGGCATGGATCAGTAAATAACTCATTCCTTAGTAAGTCATAGAGAACTTGCAGAGTGGGGAAGAGATGGGCAATAGTATTCTCTTCAGCAGTATATAGTATTAACTAGTAACTGAACGTAAAAGAACATCTTTCACACAATAGGAGGCTTAAGAGGTGGTAGCAGTGGGAAAAAAAAAAAAAAATCACACTAATTTTTAAAATGGAAAAGCATAGCAGATAATTGTCATGGTTTAGCCCTACTCAGCAGCTAAAATACTATGCAGTGGCTCACTCACTCCCCCGCTCCCCACCCACCCAGTCGGATGGGGAAGAGAATCAGGAGAAAAAGAAAGGCAAGACTTGTGCATAGGGATAAAAACAGTTTAACAGCAAAACAGCAGAGGAAGGAGGAAGAGAAAACAGAAAGGGGGGAAAAAATCCAGTAACAATAACAGAATATACTAAGCACGTGATTCATGGTACAACAGCTTACAGTGGATCCTGACACCCAGCTCACCCCGAGCAGTGAAAAACCCCATTGGCACAGTCCCCACTTTATATACCGAGTATGACATTGCATGGTATGGAATAGTCCTTTGGCTAATTTGAATCATAGAATGTTTAGAGTTGGAAGGGACCTTCAAAGGTCATCTAGTCCAACCCCCCTGCAAGGAGCAGGGACATCCCCAACCAGATCAGGTTGCTCAGAGCCCCCTCCAACCTGGCTTTGAATGTTTCCAGGGATGGGGCATCCACCACCTCTCTGGGCAACCTGTTCCAGTGTTTTAGAACTCACATTGTGAAAATTTTTTTCCTAATATAGAATCATAGAATGTTTAGAGTTGGAAGGGACCTTCAAAGGTCATCTAGTCCAACCCCCCTGCAAGAAGCAGGGACATCCTTGACTAGATCAGGTTGCTCAGAGCCCCATCCAGCCTGGCCTTGAATGTTTCCAGGGATGGGGCATACACCACCTCTCTGGGCAACCTGTTCCAGTGCTCTACAACTCGCAATGTGAAAATTTTTTTTCTAATATCCAATCTAAATCTACCTCCCTCTAATTTAAACCCATTACCCCTTGTCCTATCACAACAGGCCCTACTGAACAGCCTCTCCCTATCTTTCCAGTAGGCCCCCTTGAGGTACTGGAAGACCGCTATCAGGTCTCCCTGGAGCCTCCTCTTCTCCAGGCTGAACAGCCCCAACTCTCTCAGCCTGGCCTCATAGGAGAGGTGCTCCAGCCCTCTGATCATCTTTGTGGCCCTCCTCTGGACCCTCTCCAGCTGGTCCATGTCCTTCTTATGTTGGGGGCTCCAGAACTGGACACAGTACTCCAGGTGGGGTCTCACCATGGCAGAGTAGAGGGGGAGAATCACCTCCCTCGACCTGCTGGCCACACTCCTCTTGATGCAGCCCAGGATGTGGTTGGCTTTATGGGCCGCAAGGGCACATTGTCGGCTCATGTTGAGCCTCTCATCCACCAGCACTCCCAAGTCCTTCTCCTCAGGGCTGCTCTCAATCCATTCTCTGCCCAGTCTGTATTTGTGCCTGGGATTGCCACGACCCAGATGCAGGACCTTGCACTTGGCCTGGTTGAACTTCATGAGGTTGGCACAGGCCCACCTCTCCAGCCTGTCCAGGTCCCTCTGGATGGCATCCCTCCCTTCCAGTGCGTCAACAGCACCACATAGCTTGGTGTCATCGGCGAACTTGCTGAGGGTGCACTCTATCCCACTGTCCATGTCGCCGACAAAGATGTTGAACAGGGCCGGGCCCAACACGGACCCTGAGGGACGCCACTGGTGACTGGTCTCCACTTGGACATCGAGCCGTTGACCACCACTCTCTGAATGTGGCCATCCAGCCAACTCCTTATCCACCGAGTGGTCCATCCATCACACCCATGCCTCTCTAGTTTAGAGAGAAGGATGTCGTGCTGGACAGTGTCAAAAGCTTTGGGTATTTTGGGTAAACTATGCTAATTTGGGTAAACTTTGGTAATTTGGGTAAACTATCCCCACTGTTGGCTAATTGGTACACTATGTCAGCTGTGCCCACTCACAGATTCCTGTAAAAATTAATTCTATCCTAGCCAGAGCCAGGACAATACCCCAAAGCTGGATGTCTTTGTCCAAAATGTTATTTTTGTGCTTCCCTTACTATGTTGCTCCATTACACACTGAAAACTCCAAAGGAAAAACTTTCAATAAGCAGTTCTTGAGGATGGTTCCACAACAAAATTCATTGGCATGACTGTTGTTGTCATTACTCGTTGTCATTTCATACAGGTGTTTCACATATCCTCTGCATGCCACAGGGAAGGAATTGTGCTCTCCCTTGCTGTTTACACTTAGGCATGTTTCCTCTGATCTCTCTCACACATCTACCTGTGAGGCTGTCTCTCCCACCTAGAGCAGAGTTAGATCAGACTGAGCTTTCAGCGACAAGCATCAGGAGTACAAACAGGCTCAGACCAATAGCAGGGAAGAGAGTGCCTCTAAAACAAAACAAACACCAAGCACCACAAAGCAAAGCACCTGGCATTCCATCACTAAGCCTGACCTGCCTCCATATCTCAGTCCATCTACAGCTCCTTTCCTACTGATTGCTCCCACTGCATCCAGACCACGTACACACAAAGGACTTGGGGAAATGCAGCTCAGTTCAATTCTGGATAATGCAGGAGGAAAAACAATTTTAAAAAAACAAAACCAAACAATAAGTTAAGAGTGTTGTGGCTTGCAGTTATTGCTTTAACCTCTGCACTGGCAATCAGCTGTCAGAGATGGAGGCAGGGGATCTACTTCCATTTAGCCTGCCCCCGAGGATGACTAGGCTTCCCACTCTGAATAACCTGCACAGCATTCTCCAAGCGTAATGCCAACTCTGGCAAACCTAGCCAACAGCAAATATGTATTTCTTACAGCTCCTGTGGGGATTTATTCAAAACACTTTACAGCATGGGGCTAACAAGCTAGAAAGAGCAGGAAAGAAAACAGAAGTGCCCCATGACTGCTGCTCAGGCTCCAGGGTTGGAGACAGATGAATATCAGAGTTATTCCAAAATGCTTTTCTTTTCAACCTTCCGTAAAATTCCTGTCACAACACTATCATACCCAATTGTAAAAAAAAAAAAACAAAACAAAACAAAAAAAAAAACCAAAAAACCAACCAAGAAAAAACCAAAAAAACCCCAAACAACCCCCCCCCCAAAAAAACCCCAAACAAACAAACAAAAAAAACCCCACATCTTTTTCTAGCTCTCTAGCTCTGTACACAATTTCAGCACACTAATCCACTCCTTTCCTGCAAGTAATATCCCACCATCAGACAGAAAGGACTCTTTTGCCAAGAAATCAGATTGTATTAGAGTCAATTAGCACAGGATAAAAGTTGATGGGTATTGTACCTGACCAACAGAGAATAACCATTCCTGGACAAAGCAACACTTCCAGAAGGCCATCCAGACAAGCTGACTGTGATAATGCCAGACAACAGCCAGAAGTGCTAGCAGCTGGCAAGAAGAGGCAGAAATCCAGCACTGAGGATAGAACAGCTGAAGGAGAAAAGTTTCTACTAATCCAAACCAGGAACATCAGCTTAATTGTTTCAAGGCCCCTGTACCTCTCACCCCACCTGGATGCTCAAATACTTTGTTTGAACTGCAGAAGCACAGGTCCCGAAAACCAGCAACATGTTTTTCACAGCCTGCCTTATTAATTCTATCTTTTCCTCTCATCTTCACAGGGCCCATTAGAGACCTGATCCTCAGGGGTCACTCCCCTGCTGCCAGACAACCCATCACAGTGTGTGCTTACTCCTTCCACTCTGCCTCCCACTTCAGAGTCTACAGGTAGTCAGACTGAAACCACAGGTTCAGGGAGAAACATGTCAGAGAAAGCAGGAGGGGAAAGAAAACAACACCAAAGAGAGCACTGACAGAGCTCAGAGAAGACTTTGATTAAAGGTAGTAGTAACTGGATTCAGAAACCTCAGACAAAAACCTGGCCAAAAGGGTCACTCTATCTGATTCAATTTAAGTACTGTAAAAAGGTCATATTTCTTTCTTGCTACGGAGGAATAGGTTCAATGAGCGCTTCAGAAGTGCTTCACAACACCCCTCAGTTCTTTCCTCCTTATTACCTCCATTTTAATCACTTTGAATACCAGACATCGCACCTCTGTGTGGTGATAGGTTTGGTACATCCCCTACCGAGCTCCCCTGGCCCCTCAGTTTGGTGGTTCTGGGTCCCCTTCACATGCTGTGGTTTAGGGTCCCACCCCACATGGCACGGACCCTGTCCCTTAGCAGTGATTGCAAGTGCGTACTGAGAGATTCTGGGTCATGTCCTTCAGTGTGGGTTTTCCCTTCCCACCGCCCTTTCCCTGACTTTCACCAGAACACAGAGTGCTTTGCTCCTAACTGCCTTCTATTCAGATAATTTGAGAGGATGAGAGAGTTTAAAGGCACTGTAGTGAACCAGTCTGAGAAAGACAGGACAAAGGGAGTGGTGTAAAATATTGTCATGTGCAAGCCTGTGAGGTGGGGATGTTGGAGGACTCTGACAAGAAGGGGTAATTTGGGATATCACAGCACAGCACAGGTACAGCTCTGAGAAGAATTAACCTGTGATACAAATATGATGAATACATGAATACATAATTTACATTAATTCTTCAGATCAATCTAATCTGAGCAGATACTAGTGTAGTTACACTGTGACTGTTGCACTCCTCAAGGTAGGAGCTTGCATCTAGAAAGAACAGAGGGAAAATGAAACAAGTGAGCAAATGTCATGGGAGGAAAAGAGATGGAGAAAACACAGCAAGTTCGGCTCTGTGTTTAAACTTCACAATCCCTTCTTGCATATCTTTTTTTTTTATTTAAATTGGATGCATTTAGGAAAATTGCAGCAATTTTTTCCATACTGTTGTTGTATAACTATTTGTCTTCTTTTACTAATGCCAGTAGGCTTTGATAAAAACTCTGGAAAGCAGGAAAAAAAAAAAACTTGCTCTGAGTCACACCAGCAGACAATCCATTTACTTCAAGTGATATTTCTATGGGTTTATACCACCATAGCCACTAGACAAATTTGTGTCATGCAGCAAGGCAGAAGGGGAAGGAGGAGGAGAAGGCAAGGGAAGAGAGGGTGCTTCCTTATCCACACTTTGTAACAATCTCAAGCATTGCTGTATCTCTTTCTCATGCTAAAGAGGCACCTCTGACTCCTTATCTCACTGGAAAATGTGGGTATTTAAAAAATACTTGATTTCTCAGTTAAATATGCAGTGCTTTTCTGCAAGTACACAGTTATTACTGTGCTGACCACAACACTGCTGCATCACCATAGTAAATGAATTCCTTAATGTCCCTTCCAGAGCCTCTGGCAATGTCTTGACAACATCTGGGAGTGATAGGATATACATTACCCATTAATCACCTGCGTAGTTATTTACATACCACCTACAAGGATTCAGTAAATACAGATCAGGAAGAGTTTGGAGACTCAGGAAGAGTCAGCTGTAGAAGTTCACTTGCAATTCCTAGTAGCTCTACCAAAATATCTTCACCTGTCCAGAGAGATTGGACAGATGGGACGCTGGTGAAAAAAAGTTTTTTTTAAATTCAAGAGAAAAATGGAGGCACATAATCATGAAGTAATGCTGTAATAGTGCAACACCACACAGTTCTGAACAATTTTTCTAAGAGACTTTCTACATGGATTAGGCATGGTATTTGTGATTAAGTTTATAGTGGCATACAAGAATGACATCATGAGACTTTAATGCCTCCTCCACTAAATGAGATGCTGAGCCTTTCCCAGTTTAGCAGGTAGTCAGCGCATTTTTGTGCTTCAAAATATTCCTAGTTCTCTCCCTCAGAGCTAAGAACCTGGAAGACTGAGTCTGTTCATATTCTAAATAGAGGCTTCACCATCACCTCCTTGGTAAAGGGCTAACAACTGGTGATTGCTAGGAGTAGCTAATGGATATTACTCTGTTTACTTACTAGCAGAAGACATAAAAGTAGCAGTTGTTTTGTACTTATACTTCATACTTCAGCTCAACATTGAGTAAAGCTTTCCTAAACCATTTAGCAAAGTTTGTATATACAAGGTGCCCACACAAATTACGGACTGACTGCGAGTCCAATTTCTGACAGAAAATGTGAAGAAAATTTTGCAATCCATTAACAGAAAAAGGAGGCTAGATCCTCATGTTGCAATTATTACAGAGACATGATATAAGGCATGCTCTGTCAAATAAGAATATTGCGTTAACTAGATAAGAATTCTGAAGATATGCTCTACCTTAAACCTGACTTCTGGAAAATCTGAAAATAACAGTTTTACCATTAATAGTATCGTTGCCTTAATAAAAGCACAAATATACTACTCCCCATAGTCAGGGATAATCAAGACTGTATTCAAACCAGTGTTCGGATTAGGCGTAGATTAGTGTACAAGTCCAACAGCAGCAAATCACCCAGAGAAATAGGTCTCTGAACATCATTTAGGTGACACTAGGGGAAACATCAAGTTCCCATTTTTTCCTCAAGCCATTTGTAGTGAGCAGATTGGCCTATCTTCTCCTCTAGGGTTGATTCTATTATTTTTATTATTACCATTACTATTATTATTATTTTATTTCTAAATCAAGCTGAAAGCTGCACGGAGATGGAGAAAGTAATCTAAATAACACATCTGCCAATCTTCAGCAGCTAAAATACCCATGGCTCTTGGAGAAAAACCTGACTGAGCTCCTTCACAATTATTAGTCAGTGTGGAATATAGTTTCAAGCAGAAGGAAAAGTGTGCTACATCTATTTACATAATGTATCATTTTATAATATATAACATACTCTTATTGCAACATTATATCAATTATTTACCAAAAAAGCTTTAATAAATTTAACTGCATTGCTCTCACTTATCAACCACTTTAGAATAATTTAAAGCTCATTTCCTGATGCACTGAAATTATTCTAAACTGTGCATGCTGGCAAACACAAAAACCTTTTTACTCCCCATTTGCAGAATGACATCTGCTCTATTTCCATCTTTGTTTTCAGATGCAAGATTACTTCAGCATTTTATTTCTTAATCTGTCAAATAGCATTGTCAAAAACCGGGGAGTAACACTTACTCCTCAAACCCCTGTAGATTCAAAATTACAAAAGCTACACATAACATTTTACCAAACTTGCATATCAGACAGAAAACATATAAACTTTCTTCCTTTCCTTTGTAAAAATGTCCCCTCTGCTAAAAAGTCTGCAAACATTAGTAACACCATGAAGGGAAAAAGCCTGACATTTATTATTACAGAGTGCCTGCTGCATATCTACAGTGGAAGATAGTTTTCCATTATTAGTTGAAATTTCAACCAGCTCCATCTTTCTATTAGCGTAGGGTCAGCCCTGTTGTGGTCTCAGGCACACAAATTCAAAGAGAGAATAAAAGCCATCAGTCCTGGTGCAGCCTCTAGTATTTGAAGTTTTAGCAGCCTGAGAAATTAACAGCCAAAAAATAACGGATAAAAGTGTTTTGTTTACTTCCTTGACAATCATTCCACACATCAGAACCAAACACAAGCAACAGACCTTGGAGAACACTTAAAAAGAAGCATGTGATTACAAACCCACCGCCATCTATTTCATCGTCTCCCATGGTCTTTCTGCCACAGCTTCACACTTTGTTTTTTGTCTTCTGACACTCTGATCTGGGAAAGGCTTATTCACCTGCATATCTTGGAGTCCAAAAGAATATGGTGCACACTCAGAATTAAATATGTATGGCTAGGACCAGAAGCCAAAGGGTATTTTTTAAATATAAGCAAAGTCTATAAAACACATTAGTAAAATGAAGTACAATGTATTTTTTTTCTAGACAAGTGACTATACCTGGAGACTCTAGCTTTTTAAAGTTATCTATTAAGATATATATTACGATCTACCATTCTATGATTCTAGGATTTCTAATCATTTCCTAGTTATTTATTTGGTCTAGATTTCCACTGATTTTTCTCTTTATTGTTGTTGCAAAACTGAAGGAGCAGAGAGCAAGCTGATCTTCCAGCACAGACAGCACTGACTGAGGGTGAAAGGGAAGACAGCTGCAGGTCCCAAGTCAAAGTGCTGGGAATTGAGCTAAGTCTGGAATACAGTGAAGAGGTAAAAAAAGACGGACTGTATCAGGAGGATGGTAAGAAGTTAGCAGAGAGGGTTGTGTGTGCAGGTGAAGGATGGGCCAGGGAGCTAGACACAGACATGTTTGACAAGTAGAGGGCAGAACTCAGACCTACACGCAAGCAAAGAAACTGGGACAAGGGGGCTTTCTCAGGATACCAGGGCCTGAGTGAAAGGGTTGGGTGGAGTTGACAGTAGAGTATTTCAGACAAGCAATCAGAAGGAAAAAGATGACAGATTGCCTAGGTACGTAAACCAAAAACACTGCAGTAAGAACAAAGTGCTCAGCAGTGGTATGTTGCTGGCCAAATGGCCTCAGAAGTAAGAAACAGTAAAAGAGGAGAGTGGTGAGAAACAGCCTGTGATGTGGAATCGATGAGTGACAGTGACAGACAGCAGAAGGAGCCAACTCAAGAAAATTTATGTTTCTTTAAAAAGATCAGTTTGATCCACGACTATAAAAAAAACATATTTCTTGTAATTGCATGGTTACCATATGGCATCACTGCTCAGAAGGATTCGTATACCTTGTGGGAGCATTTCCACAGTAAAAAATACCTGGATTTCCCAACACTTACAAAATTCTAGTCTGAAACAATTATACCACATCTCTAACACCGATTTCTACCACCACCACTTCTGTTGGTGATACTTTTCATCAGATGATCTCAGGGCTCATTTACAAACCAGGTCAGCATCATTATCCCCATTTTATAGATGAAAAATGAAGGTGCTGTAGATCAGCCTGCATTATTAATATGAACTCTCAACCCTAAATTCATTTTACTGTCATTTTCCTTGAAATATTCATTTGTACTTCTGCACTGAGGGTATTTTTGTCATGTATTTCTAACTTATGTCAAAAGTACCTGGAGCATAGTAGGCGCCATTTTTAGCATTCTCAGAACTCTAAATAAATAAAATCACACAGTAACAGATTCCCACACTGCCCAAAAAATATCCATTCCCCTTCGAGTTTACACCTCAGTCTGAGCATGTTCCACCTTAACTCCAGCATCTCTAGGGAAAGCCCCTTTGTTTCCCCACAGCTGAACCTGTTCCCATATTCTCATCTTTCCTCCCACTCCAGACCACTATAGCAGTACATAGTTTCAAAATACAAGAACATCATGCTCCAAACTCCATTCAGTTTCTACAGCAATCATCAGTCATATCCTGCACGTGAAGCATTCATTCTTCAGCACCTAAAGGAAACATTGATTATGACTTTTTGGGGCTATGTTGTGGAACTGTAGCAGAAGAAAAGCTGGGATCTCACCTGCTTCTTTAGATGCATTCACATGGGCTTTTCAGTCTTTTGAAAAGAAGTCACTAGAACAAGGACAGATGATCTGGAGCTGCCTTAAACTCAAGGATAAGTTATCACACAGTTTTTCTGCAAATGCTAACCCTTAAAATGAGGCTTCACTCTTCTGAAGTGAGAAGTTGGGCTCCATGATCTAAACTAGCAGCAACAGCAAGGTGCTCTAGATAGTTGGACGATCAGCTGAACTTTCGTTGTAGTTTAGCCCTGCTCAGGACCAAGCTACATAGTTTCTCACTCACTCTCCTTCCATCCTCTGCTGAGAGCATGAAGGAGAGAAAAAGCTCAAGGTTCAAGATAGGGACAGGGAGAGAACATTCAAGTTATCATTATGGGCAAAACAGACTCAACTTGGGGAAAACTAAGTCAATCTATAATTAATAAAACCAAAGCAGGATAATGAGAGAGGAAAAAACAACTTTCCCCCACCCCTCGCCTCTTACCAGGCTTAACGTCATTCCAAATTATCTATACCTCCTTCCACCCGACTCAAGCAGTGCAGGGGGACAGGGAATAAAGTTGTGGGGCTTGCAGTCAGTTCATCACCCATTTTCTGCTGTTCCTTCCTCCTCAGGGGAAGAACTCCTCACATTCCTCCCCTGCTCCAATATGGGGTCCTTTTCCATGGGGCATAGTCCCTCAGGAACCGGCTGCCCCAGTGTGGGCCCTCCACGGGCCACAGCCTCCTTTGGGCATTCACCTGCCCTAGTGTGGGGTCCTCCATGGGCTGCAGGGGGACAACCTGCTTCACCATGGTCTTCACCCAGGATGCCAGGGAATTTGCCAGGAGCCGCATTACTCCTCCCCCTCCTTCTTCACTGACCTTGGCATCTGCAGCCATTCCTCTCACAAAAAAAATTCTTCACAATCAGCAGGCAGAAGCCTCTCAGGTTCTCTTCACATCTCATCGCCTCTCCACTTCTTGCAGCCAGGCTGGGTGCCTAGTCAGGCCAAGATAACTGCCCAGTGGGAGGCCAGAGGGTGAGGGCCGCAAGGTCCACAAGGCTCACGCCTCCACCTCTTTGCCCCTGCTTCTGCTTTTTTTTTTTTTTATTATTTCCCCCTTAAATACATTATCACAGAGGCATTATCACTGTCACAAATTAGCTCAGTCCTGGCCAGCAGTGGGTCTGCCCTAGACCTGGTCAAGTCCACCAGAACAAATAGGAAACTTCTACCAGCTTCTCACAAAAGCTGCCACTGTAGCCTCCCCTCACTACACAAAACCAGAACAGCTTTCTCTTATGAAGATCTTGAGGCCTGGCTCCACACCCCCCACCTGTCAAAGAGTACCTGCATTCTTCTACTTTCTAAGGTGCCTTATTTTACTGCTAGACAGAATGCAAGAATACAAGACATATCCCCATCCTTAAAATGAACACCAGTGAGCTCTCCCAAAGCCCTGCAGATACAGACTTAACTTAATGCTCACCAACAAAATTTTGTACCAAACCACAGTCTGATGGTAACAGTAAAAATCTTAAAACCCTGAGATTTCTTCCCAACTTTCCTTCTTGCACATAACCCAATAAATTTGTAAGAGTTTCAGTTGCTGCTGCTGCTAGAGAAAACCATGAAGCTTGGCTCTACAGCCATCTGTAACCTTACCTACCAGTCCTTATGAAGAAGGATGCTCACTGCCTATCCTTTTACACACTGGGTGCACTGATTCTTCTGAGACAAGGAGACTAGCTCACCTTTGAATACCAATACTCTGCTTGTACACAAGCTACATGGAAAAAAAAAAATAGTGATGATGCCACTGCTCTCAGTGATTTTGTTGCAGACCAGGATGCTCTGTTACTGGAGAGCCATCCCACATGGAAGCAGTGAAAGATGGAGGTTAAACAAAAAACCCCATCATGCAGCACATGCAGAACATTTAAAATCTTATCTGAATTACAACAAACTGACAAGGCATGAAAAAGCTGTGATATTTTTCCACAGGCTTCTTGCTTAGCTGCACTTTAGTAGATTTTCACAGAATTGGCAGAGGCTGAACTCTAGCAGAAAAGTCAGCTTCATTCACTTATTACAAGTTTCAAGTCTCTTCTTTAAGGCCTGGACACATTACAGCCACTGATAGATAATTAAGCTGATAAAATGCCTTTTTTCTTTTCGCCACTGGCATCATTATGAGAAACGATTAATTTGGTTGAGATTTTCAATGATACAAAACGTAGATTTCAATCTGAAATTCAGCCTGACGTTCATATACCCTTGCAGCAAATGTTTAATCTAATGGAAATAAGAAAATCATATAGCATCAAGAAAATGGTGATTCTTTAGGGTGTGTGGGTGTGACTGTTGAGGGGAAAAGCAGAGGTCATTTAATTATATTTTCTCCTTCCCTCATCTCCATTTACTGTCTCTTGTCTAAGCACACTTTAGGTCTTGACAACTAAATGAACAGATGCTAGCCTGTTAGTATGCTTGCTTTTAAGAATGTTCATTCCAGGATAAGATTTTTCTGAAAGCATATGGTGAGCTAAATATATTGAAGATTTTTCTCAGCTGGTACAGGAATATACATCTCAGGTGAGATGCTCGGAATACCCAGCATTAAGTCAACAGGGAAGAAATCCCCAGGCGAAAGGTACCATGTACTCCAGAAAGTGGGAAAGGAAAAAAGAAAAAAAAATTATCCTTATGGGTTAGTCCTAGATATCTGATTGTGATTCAGTCCTTGTTGATTTTTATAGCATTGTGCTTGCTGCAGCTCATTGTAATATCAGCCATGTTGATTTAAATCCGACAAAACCTGATAGAGAAAGACAGGCTGCAGAGCATCTCAGCACCAAAGAACCAGAGCATTTAACAGATGATCAGGAGTCAGGCTGACTGCAGCAAGCTGCCTGTGACATCAAAAGACACACCAAAATTCAAAGGGTTTGACCATGGCTCCTTTGAGCAAAAAAGGCTAGCCTATCAAAATAACAATACACGCTCCACCTCAGCGTACAGCCTCTCCTGACAGCCGTGCCGGAAAATGCCAGAGCCTTTCTCCTTCTCTAAGGAACATCCTCTGCAGATCATCTAATCGTGAGAGAAGGAAAACTCTGATCCTTAACAGCTGAATAAATATTTCATTATTTTCGTAGCAGCAAGCTACACATAAAAGCAAAGGATGTTAGCCATGCATAAGTAGGTAGGATCAAATACTTGGTGTTATGTTTGATTCTCAATCTTAACAAAAGGATTTTCAGCAGATGACTAAGCACACTAAGTGGCACAGTCAATGGGATAAAATTAAACAAGTACAATTGCATCAGCAACATTAGGCCCTTAGCTGTGTGTGAAGCACAATATTAGAAGCAACAGGGAAAGAAAAAAAGGTTCCACAGAGCAAGTAAAACTTGGAGTCTTTTTGCTGCATCGACAAGGTGTAGGCACCCAAACATATACTTCCTATTTTTGTTTCATTTCATCCCTTAGAGGAGCCAACTCTGACGCTACAATTGCAAGCAACAAGCGAACAGCAAGTCGGACATCACCGCTCCGAACACAGATGCAGAACAAATAAACTCTGCTTGCAGCAGCCTGTTTGTTCATACAGAAACACCACATTAATTTGAATGCAGCTGATCACAGTCACAGGAAAAGCTTCAGGGGCAAAAACTAAAGCAAACTCATCACGAAGGGTGTCAGGTACAGATAGCTCAAACTCCACTCTGCCTTGGGCCTTTTTCCACAGCTTCCACAACTCCATCAGAGTAGCCACTATACATTAAAAGGAATGGTAAAAGGCTAATTAAGACACTGAGAAATGCACAGACCTGTTGAGTGTCATATACCAAGAGTAAGGCAGAACACCATGAGATTGTCATGCTCCTCTGTGACCTGACCTGAACTTTTGCATCAGTTCATGGCTTAACCTACTGGTGCAACTGGTGGGTTGATTTGCTGATCAGATGCTGCTGCTGCACAGAGTTGCAAGAAAAGAGGTAGCACCAGGAATATATTTTCACCTAGCAGGGCCCCATCCTCAAAGAAAGTCTACTAACCAGCCAAGTCCAGCAGAAGTCTGCAATGCAGCTCCTGCCTCATCAGATACCACCACATGCATCAAATATTAAGCCATTGGAGAGGCCTGCCCCTGCCCTCAGATCTTCTGTGCATTTTCACTGGTTGAAATACCAGTGCCTAAGCTTGATGTAAGCTACACCAAGCCTAGTAGAAGTTGTGACGGTGAAGTAGAAGTGATTTTATGAAAGCATTATAAATCTGTCCTATGTGGGAGGTCAAACTAAATTTTAACATAAAAAAAAAAAACTTCTCTTCTTTTTTTTTTTTCCCCTCAAAATAGTCTGATTTTTAAATTCCCACAGTCTCGATGCTTTCAGTAGTGGCACTGCATAGATTTCATATATCCAAACTAGTATCCTATTTTGCTTTCCTTTTTCAAGTATGGCACTAAATTTCATTTTTTCACAGCAAGAGAGGTATATTAGGAAAAAAGGAGAGGGAAAGGGCAACTAAGCAGCTTGGTGATAGTCACCAACCAGCAACTCACTTTCCATTCTGACAAGCTCAACTTTTCTTTTTTGTAACGACTGTGTTATCTCTGCACCTAGCTAAGAGTTTCCAAAATTGCTGGAGAGAGGAGAGCACGCAATTACACACCAATTTTGTTCTTTTGCTATTAAACACTCAGAGGGCAGAGAAGGAAGAATTCATTAGAAGTTATGAGAATTTTTCATATTTTTTCTTCTTCAAATTTTCATATCAACATATTATTCATATAAGTTCTTTATTAGGTCAAAGAGATAGTAAGTGGATAAGAAAATAGAAGTAATTTTTTCAGTTTTTAAATTATTTTTTTAATTTTTAACTGAAAGCAGTTTAATTATGACCACTTAGAAAACTGATGATTCCGAAACCCATGGAGTTCCTATAGGTCACATTGGGTAGAACGAGGACAGAACAAGGGTATAACCCAAGTTCACTTACCAAGATCAATACCTCATCTCCTGCAAAATACTGGCTTGATATTTAAAGATACCATCTTTGTCTTTCCTGAGATATTTCCAATTTTGCAGCCCCCTAAAGACCCATATACTCTTTGCAACTGACTGGGATTTCCTATTTTGAAGAAGTTTAAGTGTCAAAGTGTTCAGTTTACAGACATTTTGCCAGAAAATTAAAAATTATTCTGACATTTTCACAAACTGAGTTTGATCATTTCATGTTCAGCTCTAAAGATAACCAGCCAAAACACAGTCAGTTTCTTTGTGATCAATTCAAAAACAATTGAAGCACAACTAAAATGATCAATGTAAAGAATTGCTTTAATACAATTACTAAAGAATGCAATTATGGATCACTAAACCTTTTAAAGGAAGTTCAATTTAGGTTGGGCAACTCCACAGCTGTAAGCATATCTCTATATTAATCTTATTTACAGCCTGGTAGACCCCACAACCGGAATCAAATTGCAGCAGTTTTAAGAGCAGTAGTATACAGCTGAACAGAAAGAGAAGCTTCACCTGGGCACAGCTTTAGATGAGATTGTGTGTACATGGAAAGGAAAGATTCTGTACTTGTGCATGAGGTTCTCTGGGTGTAGGACTTTTCATTTCCCTTTGTTGAACTTCATGACATTCCTCTCTGCCCAATCCTCCAGCCTGTTCATGTTCCTCCAAACAGCAATACAAACCTCTGGCATATCAGCCACTCCTCCCAGTTTTGTATTATCTGCAAACTTGCACATGGTACAAAGATTATACAAGTCCGTAAGTTTTCTGTCCCATCACCTGGATCATTAATTAAGGGGATAAACAGCATTGGACCTAGTATTGACACTCGGGGTACCTCACTAGTGATTGACCTCTAGCTATGCTTTGTATCACTGATCACAGCCATCCAAGCCCAGCAGTTCAGCTGGTTTTCAGTCCACCTCACTGACCAATTATATAGCCTGTACATCATCAGTTTTCCTGTGAGGATGCTGTCAAAGACTGTCAAATGTCTTACTGAAGACAGGTTAATCCTCCTCCATTGGGCCACGCATTTCTTCACAGAAGACTATCAGGCTGGTTAAGTATGACTTCCCCTTCATAAATCTATGTGGCTTGCTCCTTTTGTCCTTCATGTGTCTAGACATGGTTTCCAGAATTAGTTGTTCCATTACCTTCCCAAGGATGGAGGTGAAGCTGACCAGTCTGTAGTTCCCTAGATCCTCCTTCTTGCTCTTCTTAGAGCGTGTGATATTTGCCACCTTGCAGTCATCAGTTAGCTCCCAATCACTGTGACTTTTTAAATGTAACGGAGTGGCCATACTATCACATCACTCAGCTCCCTCAGCATGCATAGGGGCGTCACATCTACTTGCATGTGACCAGTTCAAGTGTTCCTTAACCTGACCCACCGCCACTGAGGTAAGTTTTCCTTGCTACAGACTTTGCTTCTGATCTCAGGGATCTGGGATTCCTGAAAGGCAAATCTTGGATTAAAGATAAGCTGAAGAAGGTATTGAGTACCTTCAGCTTTTTTGGTGTCCTTTCTCACCAGAACCCCTCCCCCATTTGGCAGCAGGTTTGTGTTTTCCCTTGGCTTCCTTTTGCTTCTGATGTACTGATAAAAGGCCTTTGTATCACGCTTCACATCCCTCACCAGACTCAACTCCAGCTAGACTTGGCTTTTTTAACCCCATCTCTGCAAGCTTGGACCATTACTCTACCTACTGGCTGCGCCACTTAACCCTGCTTCTACCATTTCTACCCTCCCCCTTTTTGTACTCAGGTTTTATCAGGAGCTCCTTAGTCCCCCATGTCGACCTCCTCCTGTCTTTGCTTGATTTTATACTCATTGGGCTAGACAGCTCTTGAGTTTTTGAATTTAAAAGCTCCTGAGCTTGTTGAGTCCATTTTCTCCACCCGACTGGAGGTAAAAAAGACCAAAAGGAGTTAGAAATGCCATCCTGAGAACAAGACAGACTGGAAACGGGCCAAAGCCAGAGTAGCAGAGAGCATGCAAGCTGTAAAGACTCTACGCTATGGTCCCTCTATGGCTGGCATAGATTGCAAAGCACAGTGCAATTTCAGGATGCTCTGAAGCTGCTCTAATATTACATTTAAGAGCTGTCAGCTGTCCTAGAATACAAAGGTGGATTGCAGCTATCCTTTCTTGTTACCTTACATTCCGGTTCAAAGGGACAAACTGAGAATTGGGGTCTTAGGAGCCAAAAGTCACACTCCTTTTTCTGACCCGAGGCAAGGGGAGGCTCTCCTCATACTTTTAAGCTATTCAGCAGCTCTCTTCCTAAATTACTGAGTGAGTCTTTACTGCCTGATCCTTGAGAGAAACCCTTGCTATTTCTCACTTTGGTATCTCTGACCTCCCATACCTTACTCTCTCATTGCTGCTTATTTCATTGCAGTTAGAAATGTCCAACTTTGTTTCACTGTCTCTCCAAACTTGAATTTCACACTTCTAAAAATAAAAAAATACCAAAAGATGTTATCAAAAGGTAAAACAAAGATCAATGTTAATAAAGTTGTGACAACTTAATGCTGTGTCACATGTTAAGCAACTTCATTATAGGCTCTTTAGCACTAGAAAGGTTATGACTGGCAAAAGTTTAAACAGGAGCTTGCTTTGTTTGCCTGTGAAAAAGCACTTATTGAACTCACCAAGTCTCATGCTCCAGGACACCTCCTGCTCACTTATCAGCTGTCTGCAGCTGTACTCCAGGTCACACTTGCTGCCAGAGAGGAGGGAGGCCAGCCGCAGCAAAAGCAATACCACCAACTGGGGTCCCAACAAGCAACAGGCCTCTGATGGAGCACAGGACCCCCAGCACATCGCTCACCACACAACTGGGGAAGCACGTCCTGCTCTAGGCTCATTGCACCCACCAAAAAGACTGTAAGCCTCTCTGTCAATTGACCAAAAATGTGGATTTTCAGATATTAGTATCCAGATAATCCGACAAATCTGATGTCTGTGGCTCTTTGCCCAACCAGTTGGCTAATATTCAGAGATCTACATCCATTAGAACACAATTCAGTCACTGAAAACAAATTAACATCTGCAAATGGGTTTATTAACTACAATCATGCACAAAACATCCACTCATCTTTCAAATACAGCAGAAGCAAAGACTTGGCAGTTTCCTACCTCAGAAACCTCAAGCGTCTCACATAAGATGTGTTTGGAGGAGATACTTCAGCTCCTGTCAAGGTAAAAATATCTTTCTTGCTTGCTCTTTCTGCAAGTAAAAAACCAAGGATACCCCTCAGTGCCTATGGCTTGGATGTACCTGCTATAGGTACCTACCACCTTAGGTTGGCATGTCATTACCCACAGCTGTTTTTATTACTGCTAAAACAGCTTTTTTATTTCTCTGGAATCATTAAAATGTTTTTCAGGCTCTTTAGAGAAATCTATCACCTCCAGCTGCCAGCTATTAGTGCATTCTAGCTTAGCAATAGGCTTTTTAAAATTACTTCTGGTAATGAGATAAAGCAAATGTATGTATACAGATAAATATATTTATATTGGTATTTGTCAATAACGGCCTTGCTTGTTAGACTGTTAGATATAGCCAGTAGAATTTCTTTCTACTATACAAATGCTTTGAAAAAATTCAGAAGGCAGGTTTGAATCAATGTAACCTCCTCAGTCAATCCTGCAATAAATCCAACCCACAGAAGAGGACTGCATCCAAACTGAGTGAAAATTAAGTCTCTTAAGAGGCAAAAGGCTACACAAGACTTGAGTTTGCAAGAACAAGATTGACCAAGTGTTTAAGTTTCAAATAATAATTAAAAAAAGTCACTACACTGCTGAGCAAATACATTGATTGGCAGGCCCCTATGCCCTGCTCTAAGCTTCGTTCTGGGTCTGCACCCCACTCAGCTTACCTAGAGGTTATTATTGATATAATCTGCATACCCCTGCAGATCTCAAGTTCAATAGAAAGGCCATGGAGGGGACGTGTCACTGCCACAAGAATCCCACGACACAGGGTTGAGTCCTAGGGAAACTTTCTGTCATCAAGAGAGCCATGCCCTGACCAGGCACTCACTCCTTTACAGTGAAGGTATCAACGCACCAAGGACTCTTATCCTTTGACAATTTGACCCTATGAGACAAAATGCACTCTGAAGTAAATCCCGCAAAATTACACTGTTAGTTCTCTCCCTGCACCCATGTCCTGCTTTTCACAGTAGACACAGCTACAATCTCACCTCTAGGTGAGATTACCTTGGCCTGCTTGCCAAAAATCCCCTCAGTTTTCAGAAAGTGCCATGCCTCTCCTCCAAAGAGCAGTCCATCCTTAAGCTATACACAATTGGGCACATAAGAACTGCATCTCCTCAAATGCATAGTATCCTAACCAACATTTCTAAAAGAAGATAAAGAAAAAATGGATCCAAAATAAGTGGCTTCTCTCTGAAAACTACATCAATGAGCATTTTACTGACAGACAAAAGGAAACTCCACACATGAAAGCTACAAGTGAATTTTACCTACAGCCACAACTCGACAGTTGTTCTCAGGTTTTGTTAAATGGCATTCTCTGTCCTGCCCTATCCACCACATGGGATACATCACCAAAAGATCAGTATGGTCTTTCTTCCCAGCATATTTGTACTAATAGAAACCTTGAAAATAATGGACATACCAAGTTATAAGAGGATTCTCCAATGATGGGTAACACTGTAGCATTCGCTACACCTCAGGTCCTTGCACATTATTTCTTCCACCCAACACCAACACTATACTCCACAGGAACACCAAATATATACCAGGAAACTTACAGGCAGATGTAACATGACACCAAACCTGGTGGCGCTTCTACCTCCAAGCGGCAAACACTCTTACAGGCATACTTCCACTTTAGAACCAGAAGTCAAGCCAGAAAGCCTCATGAGAAGGGAAGTGCCACCTCTTTGGAGTTTGTTAAGGTTCTACTAACCCATTTTAAAATGCATTACAGGAAAAAAAAAAAAAAAAAAAAAGGAAAAAATAGAGAAAGTTCAGAGTGACTGCCCATGAGTACCTTTGGCTGTAAAGAGGGTCGACACACCCAAGAACCCAATCATTCCTTAGGAATATCTCAAATTATGTGTATCAAATCATGCTTTTAGATGCTGTCATGTTTCTGTAGCAGCCACTGGTTTGGCTGGCCCTGGAGATGCCAATTCTTGACTCAAGGAAAGAGGCGAGCATGTTTAATATTAAGTCAGTGAGTTTCTCTCAATGAGTGCATTGATTGTGACACAACATGTAAGCAGACATTCCTGCAGCTTTGTTGTCAAAATGCTGTTTGGAAAAAAAAGAGCAAACTACATGGAAAGGGCCAGGAACAGCAAGATGAGGCTGGCTACGTAAAAGGCAAAGCACTATAGGAAAGAAACAAAGATGCTGTGTGGGGTGATACCCTCCCCTAAACTTCCCAAGCTGAAGCAACTTTATTCCACAGTCTGTGAATTCCTCAGCAGTGACAACACAAAATTGGAATACTCAAAATAGCAAATACAGGGAATCATGTTATCTCAGGAGCAGCAAAACAAGTATCTGAACTGCATCTTCTGCTCCAGAGGAAAAAAAAATAACCCACAACCAAGCACCAAGCTGCAGTAACCCTGGCAGAGGACACACATTGTAAGCTGTGTACAGACTCCCAAGCCAGTGAAATGCCTGACAGAAGAATACAAGTTGGCAGCATTGGTTAATCTGCATTTCAAGGGCAGAGCTGAAATCACAGTTGCACAGTGCAAACGGATCATTGAAGGGTATTGTTATATACCTCCTGCTGAAGGAGGCCAGCCAATCATCTTCCCTTTCCAAGTGCATCCACTTGGAAATCTACCACTCCACATCTACCCATGTTCCCTGGGAAACATGAAAGAGTAGAAAGTGGTTAAATAAACAACTCTGCACCTTTTATTATCTTAACAGAATACCAATAAGGGCAATCTGGAGAAAGCTTTTTTTTTCCTTTGGAGACTGTTTTTTGCATCAAACCAGCTTAGTAAAAAAATATAACCTTAACCAGCCTCTGTCTCACAGGAACAGATTTGCACAATTACCAGTACTGATCAATCCAAAGGAAGATAGTCTTCTTTCTTGGAAAAGCATGACCTAGTTCTTGATGTCCTATTTCTATACCTAAAGCCTTTGAATGCTCAGTTCAGCTGCTAGGAAGTAGCAGCAACTATCGAACAGGCAAAACCAAAGTATCTTACTTTCCTGAAGTTCAGGAAAACACTTCTACCAAATCGTGAAGAAGCAGCTCCAGGAGATGTCTTTCACAAAAACAGAAGGGTAGGGAAACATCGTTAAAAAGGCAAGTTCAGAGGCTCTGGTAACCAGATGTTAATGGGCTGATTTTCATAGCTGTTGACTCCTCTCTTCACTCTAAAGGAGACACTAAGCACTAACCTTCTCTGAGGGAAAACAAAAATCAGATCCAAAACAAGTGAAAATTCCAGTCAGTCCTGCAAGCACCAGCCCTGGTTCCTGGGGAGTTGTGGCTGCATGGTCTGCTGCTGCAGCATGAAATACTGTCACCACCCAAGCATTTAGAGCAGGGTAACACCTGCTTTACTCTCTGCAAGAACCTTGCAGTAATTAACTAACAGGTTGAGATGAGTTTTTCCCTCCCCTTTGGAAAAGGGTCAGGTGGGAATCATTAAGACTGATGATCTCAGAGTTCACCCAGAAAAGCTTGAAGTGAGGGCAGGTACAATAAAAGCACATACAACTGTGGATACTGAGTATAAAGCCAAAATGATCACCAACTTCCAAATGAAGAACTATGGAGCAGGCAGGAGTACAGCATCCAGAGAAACTCAGAGGTAGGAGTATCAAGCCCAAGGTGTTTCTTGAAGTTACGTGAAATTAAGCTACAGTGCTTCTTACCACAGAACATTGTAGATACCTTTCTGAAGGTTAGAAAGAGACTGGACGTAGCTATGGAAGAAAAGTCTGCTGAGGGCTATTAATACACATTACCATTTTTGCTTCAGGATGCTCCCATGTCACAAATTGCTGTCGGGGAGACCATTCTGGGAAAATACTGCTAAATGCCAGACCTGCTCCCATACCATCTGCTAGGCATTACTGGCCATTATCAGAGATGGGATACTAAGCTAAATGGACTCTGTCTGATCTGGCAAGGTCGTTCTTCTGAGAATGCAGGATGTTTGGGGGCACAGGTCTGGACTATCTACAGAATATGGCTGCAGTGCAGTGAAACAGGCACACAGTCATAACCCCTGGCTCTATCTGACAGAGTATCCAGCATTGGTGAAGATTTGTTACTGGAAGAACAAACAACATCATCAGAGCAATTCATAATCAACTAGAAACATAGGGAGCTGAATTATCCATTTTAAAACACCACCTCATCCATTTGGAATATTAGCACTCGTCTTAGTGGTACAAAGAGACAGGGATTAAGAGAGGCAGTAGAAAGCACAAATACAGAGAGAATGTCTTGCTTGTTAACCTCTTCATATCCCCAAACTAGCTAGTAAAATGGGAAAAGAAGCACAACTCCATTACATGCGGAAATGCCACAGAGATATACTAAAGGTCAGGTTAAAAAAAAAATACTGGCAGCAGCAGAAAAATAAATGTGAAAGAAAAATGATCCAAAAACTATTTGATTTATCAAAACTCAAAACCACCTTTATGGAATATCTTTAAAAACTTCTGCTTGCGTCTCAAATCATTCAATTCATTAACATGTTTTGGAAACACACCAACTACTATATACTGGACAAGGATCTAATCATTCCAAGAGTGACAAGTCCAAAAGGTTAAAGAACCTGTTATTGATGCTGTTATAGAATCATGATGATCTATTCTTGTTGCTTTTTACATTTTTCTTTTTCATCATATAGTAATGATACAGATGAGATGGGGCTACTATTGTAAATCACACAATTACAAAATACGTCCCCCTCACTCCCAGGTCTTTTAACTTTTTCCATGCAAGGTCTGATACAAGCACAAGATTAATTTAAGGTCCTATTGTTAGCTCTTAATACGATGAACTTGGGAACAAACAAGGTACAGTCTTCAAATGTAAATATGCAAAGCCAGCCACTAAAATTCACATATACTGCTTCAATATGAGGTGCAGTATGTGACCTGAAGGCTAGACAAGTGAAGTCCTTCATCTTTACTCAATTGTCCTTAGAAAGCAGCCTCTGCTCTTAATCAGAAGATAAGTCTGCAATGTTCTCAATATTTCGTGGCAACTCATTAACACACCTCACTTTTTTTTCTTGTTTGTTTTATTTAGGTTTTTTTTCCCGCCCCTAGTGAATGGGGATTTTATTATTTAATAACGATGAAGATCATCTTGCCCATTTGCTACAAAATTTTCTCTCTCAAGTGCAGGCAACTGGCAGACAACAAATGCAGCTCAGCTACTCAAGAGAGCCTAAATCAGTTTTGCTAGATAGTGTAAAGTCAGAGGAAATGTGACTTTAATATATTTATGATATTATTTGATGCTGTTGTCTGCAATGGAAGAATGGTCTTAATTATCCAGGTCTTTTCCAGTCCTGTGTTCCTATGCCCTGAAATTAGCATGTGGATGACCAGATTCACTGTGAAATCACAGAAACGCAGAAAGTTGATCCTAGACCATCTATCAGGTTGATTCTTACATTAACTTCAGCATTCTTCATCCGTACTTCATTTGCAAACATTATTAATCTGCTTTCATAGGGTAGCTACACTTAAGATAATTGCCTTGCCTTTACAAACACAAGCAGCTCATGCAAAGCCTGAATGATGCATATTGTGCTAATCCCAGAATTTTCAGAATAACTGATCTGAGAACAAAATAAGGATTAAGTTATCAAAGTTTTAACTTGCCATCCTTCAGCATATGCTAATGCTAAACACTTTTAGGAAAACAAGTTCTCACAAGCTGATATACCTGATGCTGCTGCCATTCTAGCAGAGTAGTTAAAAACAATTAATTTTTGAAGTTGAATCTTAAGCACAAATACAGGTTGGGCGGAGAACATATCATGAGGAGGACGACTTGGGAGTGCTGGTGGACAAGAAGCTCAACATGAGCCGGCAATGGGTGCTTGCAGCCCAGAAAGCCAACCACTTTGTGGGCTGCACCAAAAGCAGTGTGGCCAGCAGGTCGAGGGAGGTGATTCTGCCCCTCTGCTCCACTCTCGTATGATGTCTCCCGGAGTACTGCATCCAGCTCTGGAGCCCGCAACATAAGAAGGACATGGACCAGCTGGAGAGGGTCCAGAGGAGGGTCACAAAGATGATCAGAGGGCTGGAGCACCTCTCCTATGAGGACAGGCTGAGAGAGTTGGGGCTGTTCAGCCTGGAGAAGAGGAGGCTCCGGGGAGACCTGATAGGGGTCTTGCAGTACCTAAAGGGGGCCTACAGGAAAGATGGGGAGAGGCTGTTCAGTAGGGCCTGTTGTGAGAGGACAAGGGACAATGGTTTTAAAATAGAGAGAGGTAGATTCCAGTTTGACACAAGGAAAAAGTTGGTGGTGAAGCACTGGAACAGGTTGCCCGGAGAGGTGGTGGATGCCCTATCCCTGGAAACGTTCAAGGCCAGGTTGGATGGGGCTCTGAGCAACCTGATTTGGTTGGGGATGTCCCTGCTCCTTGCAGGGGCATTGGACTAGATGACCTTTAAAGGTTCCCTCCAACCCAAACTATTCTATGATTTTATGTATTTACACATACTTAGGACACTCAAAACATTTGCAAAAAAAATGAAGGTTTTCCTTAAAACAGGTTATCGGCACCTAAAGAGGGTAAAAAGGAATCTATTATATAAAAGAAAAATGAGAAGGATAGCACAGATCTATTGCTTAAGTACTTGGAAAAAAAAAAAAAAATCAATTAGCAGATAACTGGACAGACTTTGACCACAGAAGGCAGTTGTCTCTGCTGCTTCCTGTCCTCCAAAGCCACAGTCCAAATGTCCCACCTTTTGTATCTGCTCTCAGTCTGGTTCAGGTTTTTGTAAGAAGAGCACATGGACCAAAGGTCCACCCAGTCCCATGTCTTCTGCCCACCTATAGGAACAGAAAAGCCTTGGGAACTGAACTAGCAAGTAGAGATGCTTCTGCAGTACTACCCTTGCCCTCTGTCCAGCAACCACCTTGGCTGCACAGGGCTTTTGCTTTTAAAATCCCTGAACAAAATTCCTTCTTGAAATAATCCAAGTCATTTCTGTGACAGCCCAAGCGTCCATGCTTGCCAGGAGCACTGCCTGAGCAGCAGGGTCAAAGGCTGTGCTGATGACAGCAGGAAGGACACTGTCCATAGAAGGGTCCTAGCTTTGAACTAGCACACGCACACACCAAATTCACACACAGTATTGCATCCTCATTGGCATTCATGGTCTAAGATCAAGGCCTTGTAATTTGGCCAGACCTGCAGTGACTTTGGCTAGAGCAAAACAAAGTAAAGTTTGGCATATATGATATTTTTTGAATGAGTAATTTTGATCTTAAGTTATTCTACATGGGTATTACAATCTATTTTTTCTTTTTTTCTTTTTTTTTTTTTTTCTTTTCCAGGGTATT
>WHYT01017028.1:306900-359202 GCA_009806455.1 Tetrax tetrax
TAAATCAGATCAATCAATACTCATCCTTTTACATTTTGGAGTAATTTACATTTAGAGTTTGAAGATGGAATTTAACTATTGCTCCAGAGTGATTTGAAACCTCATTCTAGAATATTTGTTTTAAAACGTCACTTTCCTGATGGCTTTCTGAAGGATGGTAAGAAGCCAGAGTACTGTGTGATTTCTCTAAAATCTGCTTGCAAATGAGTATTCTTTTTTTTTTTTTTTTTCTTAAAGAAGAGAGAGAAGAACCTTAAAATTTCTTTTTGTATTCTGGGGAAACTGGTCAATGCAGTTCTTTCAAACTTGAATATTCAAGAAGGTGTGTTTAACAAGGTACTTGTATTTCAATAAGAATCAGCCAGAAGCATCATGGAATATTCTGACCAAGAAGTAAGGTGTTTTTCCTTCCCTGAAAAGACAAATTCAGGCTTATTTTTGGTGGAGTTACTGAAATTGCTTCCTTCCCTTACTTTAGTTCTTCCTCCCTCCTCCCAGATGCAGAGCTTACACAGAAGACCAGTACACTAAAAAGAAAATTGCATTGCATTAGAACACCTTCTATTCCGTGAAGCTCTACAAATGGAACATTTTTTCCTAATATGGCAGGCTCTCTGTACCTCTAATTTGCACTGTACTACAAAGTGGTTTTATTAGAATTTGCAATATTTCCCCATGGAAATGCTGATTTGTGATCAGACAAATGTCCATTAGCTTTCATTCAAAATCACTACTATAGTGGTAATTTTTGTTAGACCTGTAAAACCTGCCATTTCTGGCCCTCCTATTTCTTCAGTCCATGCAGACACTCTCTCTTCTGCTCCATTCTATAGCACACAGTGGTCATTAAAGTTCCATTTGAAAAGAATTAAAAAGGACTATAATTTTTATGTGATTAAATTGGACCAATTATTTCTTGAAGCCACAAGCGTATAATTTCCTATAAGCACTGAAGAAAAATCAATATCCCAAGTTCATAAATTATTTATCACTCCATCAGGCTGCCATTTGTTAGTGCAACAGAAGGACATCATTCCAGACCTGGACACAAATTTCAGTTTTCATTCATATAGATAAGAAGGATGCACACCAAAAACAACAAACCCACTAAAACCAGTCCAAAAACCAGCATTACTCAAATTGCTGTGTCTGTGCTCCCTGAAGACAGCTATTTCCAAATAAGAAACACAGGCATACACATATTACTAAAACATTGCACATGGTTCTTGCCATAGGTGATATTTGAATATTTTGGTGGGTTTCTTACTAGTTTCAGAGACCTAGTGTTTATGAAGCCAGGTTTCGGGATGCTAGAAACAGTTCACATGTGTTTACAAAGAGCTACCATAATATTTATATACTTTGTGTTGTTTTTTCTTAATGTCTTGCTCTAACCATGAAAGATGCAACAGGATATACTGTTTATCCTCAGGTTTTTGTTGTTTTGGTTTGGGGGGTTTTTTAGGTTGTTTTTTTTTTTTTTTTTAAACCTAACATTTTCTTTCTAGGTCTTCTCAGCTTCCTTCACAAAGTCTATGTCATTGTCACGCTCAGTACTCACTTGGCTCTTTTCACGTTTACATATAGTACCAATTAATTTTTGCAACCACCATGTGCATCGACATCTCCTATTTCCATTTATGCAGACGAAGCAGTTGAAGTATTCAGAAAACATCAGGGATTCTAGCAAGGCAAAACGCTGTCACTCCCCAGTTCACATCCTGATGCAGGTCTAGCCAACCACTACATCTCTTCTACAAAGCATTTGGGGTCAAGTTTGAGAAGAATCACACTGACACACATTATCCCGAGGAGCACAGTGGCCTCATTATCAGAAGAACAGTACCTGTGCGTGAAAGCACAACTCGATCAAGTTCTAGCAGGGTCAGCTTCCTTTTCTGTACTCCTGATATAGATAAATTGAGCTACACATAGTTTATTCTGTACATGCCTTTGTAATGTGACCCTGGAATAAAAGTGTCTGTCTAATCTGAGCAGATATGAAAGCTGCCACGTCACTTCCCAAATAAAGGAAGGCTTGGTCCAGTGTTATTAGGTCAAACACTCATTTACCCTGTGAAAGCCTACTCTGACCAAAGTCAAAAGCAATTTTGATGGCACAGTGCTGCATCTAGTTTTTTCTGGCTCATTTCAGAGTTAGAAACCAGCACGTCCAGAGAGGACACAATGTTTTAAGTTGCAGGATATTATTTGAAATACTGCTCCTTGAAGTATGAAAAAAACTTTTTTTTTTTTTTGCATTAACCTAAACATATACATTACTTCACCACCCTAAGCTTGGGAACACAAGTTGTAGAATCATGCGATATACTGAATTTCACATGTCTACCTGTTGTCCCAGGGCTTTCTGGATCCAACCATTCGTGTTACACATGATCTCAGAGAACTTTCACTTTTCTTAACAGACCTATCAACGAAAATGGTGTCCTAAAGTATATGGGCAGTTCCTCCTCCTTCACATACGGTAATGTTCTTCAGTCAAATGAAAGGGGAAGCTTAGTACATTTATTAATCCTATATCAAACATTAAAGATTCTTAATGTAAAGATTTTAATTACCTGACAAGCATATCTATAACCACACTGTCTATGAATTCACTTTTGATCAAATTCAAAAATCTTCTGTGTTTCAATGAAATTAATAAAAGAATAGAGATGTGAGAGTTGTTAATTTCTTACATGCATTGGGAAACTCATCAGTAGGTAGAAGACAGACACCTTATCCCTTATCTTTGTAAATGAAGGTCAGACCTTGGCAAACTCCAAGACAAGATTTCTTAATAGGACAGAGAAAGAAAAAAGGATTTCCTGAGTTCTGTTGGTCACAGAACAACTTGTTGCATACCAAATTGTACAGATCTGAGAAACTCATAACTTAGAGTTGAACCAGTTCCCTAGATGTTCTTTTCCATCATAGCATGATATTAAGGTCCAAGATCTTGCCAAATAGGTTAATTTTAGGGACGACATTTCAGTTTCTCGAAGTAGAAAAAGAGTTAATCTATTTTAAAAAACTTCTTCAGTACAGAGAAGAAAAGGCTTTAACTAGCAGAAGCTCACAGCAGCCCATCTCTTCTGGAGCTAGCTCTTCACATTGTTTGACACCGGGAACAGAGTGAGTTTTCCCAGCTGTGACCAACTAATTTAGAGGCACAAGTTTCACCTATGTCCTCTGTGCTGCTGAGCCACTCCAGCCCCCATTCCGGAGCAATACAGCATGGTAAAACAGGAACCTGAACCAGCTGTTACAGACACGGTGGTTGGTACAGCATTGGAGCAGTTTGTTTTCAGGGCACGGCTGTAATAAATATCAGCATTGTCCAACCAGGAATATCCTTGGAGTTTTGTACACCAAGAAGTATGAGGCAACTTAGCAGAGCCAACGTGCAGAATGAGAGCTTAGCAAGGATTTGCGTACAAAGCCAGACGCTGCTGGACAGGATCAATTCAAACAGAGGAAAGGAAAAGAGCAAAATGCCTTTTAAGCAACACTTGGAGGAGGGCGACCTTTGGGACTCTGCTGATTACTTACATGATTTCTTGCCAAGAAACAAGTGCTGCACTGCTCTCCAGCCTCAGCAGCCAGCATTATGGATCCCTGCACACTGGTAAATTCACTTCCAGCCCCAGGCACAGCTGCAGTTACTGAATACAGTGACAAACTATTTTTAAAACATGGTATTGAGACACATGCAAAGTCTAAGGGAAAAAAAAAAAAATCAGCCCATTTCAAGGTTGGGAGCTGGTTTTAACTTCATTTTAAAGGCATAGAACTGTAAGTATTCTGCTTTTGTTAACAAACCTCAACTTCACCACTAGGCTTAGAGCTAGATATAAGTTAAAAATCTCTTAACTAGCTCCTGATTCAGTAAAGCAAGTCAGCGCAAGTATAAAGCAATGAATGATACAATAATTAGTTATACCAATCAAGTTCCAAGTAAAGAAGGTCTCTCCAGGGACTTAATCCAGGGTTAGGTGGGTTTTTTTTGTTTGTTTTATTTCTGCCCTACTTCCCTTTCTCTCAGGCATTAAATTCCTGCACAGGTAGCTTTAGACTCAGCACATCTTGACATATACTGATAAATAATCAGTAAACAAATAATTTTTTCCCTGACTTTTACCCAGAGGAAGGATTGACATCCTTGCCAGTGACCAAGTTTTTCTATATTCTTGTTCCCAAAGCTTTCGTCTCCCTGGAAAGAAAGCCTCACTCATCCCAACAGCCAGAGACTGCCACTTGCTATCCTATTTCCTCAAGCAGCGTGCTCCGTAACCTCCCTTTTTATGCATGAACAGCCATCATGTTTACACAAATCCTCCAGGTGAATTGCCACACACTGTAGGTGCATATTCACTGGGTAAAGAATCAAGGCAGAGTGTAAAGTTTTAAAATACTTAAAAGCCCAAGACAGTTGGTGTGAAAGAAATTTGAAAAACTGACACTGGTAAAAGCTTGTATCTTGGTCTATATAGGTTATTCTAACCCCAGTATTATAACATTGGAGTACACTAGTCACAAAGATAAGGCTTAGCATGATCTGTGCCCTGAGACAGGAGAGCGCAGAGAGGGAATCTTTGCATGCAAGTCCTATTCCCCGATGCCAGTTCCCAAGGGACCCTTTGCACAAGGTACTGTACTTGTGCCAGTTCTGTGCATCCTACCATCCTACCAGCTGCCACGAAGCTGCTCTGCAACACCCTGGGTTTTATAGATATTTCCTCTGAATTCCGTAGTCTTCTGGGTGTCCTGCTTACTCCCACTGATGGCAGCAAAGAACTTAGTGGAAAAAGCAGGAAGAGAGAAAATAAACCAGTGAAATGGAATTAAAGACAGATCAAATTAATTTAAAGCAAAAGATGGGTATAAGCTGGACACCTGCTGGTTTCTTCTTCCAACAGAAATTAATGATATGCAGTATCAGACAGGGATAAGAGGAAAAAATAACTCCCTTTTCCTCCAAATAATAACATAACAATAACTAGTCTTTTGCCTTATTCTGCAGCCCTGTTATTTGGAAATATTTCTCTTTTAGAAGTTATTTTGAGGGAGAGGGGTAATGGAAGGGATTTTAAGACTTCCCAGTACCTAGCAGCATCCTGCAGGGACAGCACTAAAATTTATTTTGAAAGTGTTTACCTCCGTTTTGCCTGCATTTTAGCAAAATTGTATCTGTAAAGCTAAGTTTTATTAGAAAAACAAAACAACACTGCTTATTAACAAGAATTCATTCAATACAACTCAGTGATTTGTTATTCACATTTACATTTGTGCCAGACATGCTGGGCAGTGTCTGAAAAGCCCAATTACGAGTTTTGGTAGAGCCCTAAATAGCTTTTTCCAGTGACAATTATTTGGGTTGTGGTTTGTTTTTTTTGTTTTTCAATATTTCTGTTACTCAGCTGGAAATGGGAAGACAAAGAAGGAGAACAACACTTAAATCATACCATGCAGCTTGGATGACCATGTTATGAAGAGCTAGCGTGCACTAACCCTTCCTCCACATGCTAAGAACTTCTAGCTAAATGCATCCAGATAAAAGGCACCAAAATAGTGACCATTAACGTAATCCAACCACAGTGAGTCACAAATGCTTGAAGACCCTACGCAAAACGATGAAAATCTGGAGTTTATCCTAGTGTTCAAAAAGAACAGAAATATGCAAATGTAACCCAGGCTTACTTAGAAAACATTGCAGAAATATTAGTAAATCAGAATGAGAGCACCTTTAAAGCAGCCTCCCGTAGGGTTCGACAGATCTAACACACATTTACACAGGCAAGTACTCAGCTCAGCAGAAGATCTACAGGCCAGGCAGCAGGTTTCAAGGGCAGTGTCTACTCCATAACCATTCCAGGACCCTTTACTTTGTACTAGGTCTAGGGTGGTCCTGCAGAGTGAGCAGTCATTAGCTTTTGAAGTGCTTTAGGTGCTCTGCTGACTTCTTTGTGTAGTTTCATCTTGCAGGAGTCTGGTTCACTTTTTCCAAATAGATTCTCCAACAGGGACAACTGGGAGACAATGGCAGAAGTGCCATCTTCATCCAGTCTGACACACTAGAGTAGATAGTCATACATATTTCAGTATCTGCAGTGGTCATATTTAGTCAAAGCTTGTGCCTATATCATTAGACTTATCTCAGAGTTTGCATCCACAGGGAGGGAATTTGTGGCTGAAATAACTGCCTCCAGTGACACAGGATTAAAAAAAAAAGTGGAGTCAAACTTAGAGAAAATTAAAGATAGTACAATAAGAGTGTAAGGCTACATTGTAGTGGACCCATCACCAGTTTCCTCTATGATGTTTGTTACGTAGTTTGCCTTCCTCATGTCTCATCCCCATTGCCAAGAACATGAGAATGAATACTGGGAGGTAGTCAGATATCAAGAGCAGTTATACAGCTATAGAAGGATTGCAATTGAGATAAAAACTGTCAAAAGATTTTGAAGCAGAGAGGTGAACTACATAATTTCCACATAAACTCACAATGGAAACACCTTGTTCCCAGTGGTACGTGGCCACAAATCTAAGTTGAGTTTGTCTCTGCTGGATTCCATCTCATTGTTTCTCTGGTTGCCTTTTCTTTTAGAGACTCAAGTTTTGCTTAAAAGACCATCAGAAAACAAAAACAACTCCACACACTTGTAAGTTTGCAAGAACAAAAAACTCAAAAAAGCATAATTCTTAAATAAGTGGTGCCTGAAGGCTCTTAACATATTTTTAACAAGTAGGAGTGGCTGCTTTAGAGGCTAGTGTTATCACAGCAAGATTTGAGTTAAAAAATGGAGCAAAGAAGAGACAAGACATGTTCTGACATTCACAGCGATGTACAGCTGTTGTGGTTTTGTTTAGTGAGGGGGGCCTAAGGTGGCAGCTTCTGTAGGAAACTGCTAGAAGTCGCTCCCCTTTGTTCAGTGGACTTGGCTGGGCCTAGGGTGGACCCGCTGCTGGCCAAGGCCAAGCCAATTGGTAGCAAATGTCCCATGATAGCGCCTCTGTGATAACATATTTAAGAAGGAGAAAACAGAAAAAAAAAAAAAAGGGAAGAAGATGTGAAACAGCTGAGCAGGGGCAGAGAGGGGGAGGCGCGAGCCTTGTAGGCCTTGCAGGCCTCACCCTCTGGCCTCCCGCCAGGCGGCTGACAGACCCTGACTCGGCCTGGCCTGGCTGCAAGAAGTGGAGAGGAGATGAGAAGTGAATAAGATGTAAAAAGGATCCTGAGAGGCGTCTGCCAGCCTGTTGTGCGGAACGGCTGCAGGCGTCAAGGTCAGTGAAGAAGGAGGGAGAGGAGTAATGCAGCTCCTGGCCAAGATTCCCCTGCAGCCTGTGGTGACGACCATGGTGGAGCAGGTTGTCCCCCTGCAGCCCATGGAGGTCCATGGAGGAGCAGAGATCCACCTGCAGCCTGTGGAGGACACCACACTGGGGCAGGTGGATGCCTGAATGTGGCTGTGGCCCGTGGAGGGCCCGCTGGGGCAGCCGTTCTGGAGAGACTGCACTCCGTGGAAGAGATGACCCACACCAGAGCAGTTTCATGAAGGACTGTGATGTATGGGTGGGACCCCACACTGGAGCAGGGGAGGAATGTGAGGAGGTTTTCCCCCCAACTATGAAGCAGCAGTATGAAACAATGCGTGATGAACTGACCACAACTCCCATTCCCTCTTCCCCCCTGTGCCGCTCGGGGCATGGTGGGAGGCACGGGGCTGTTTGAGGGTGGCAGAGAGGGGAAGGTAGTAGAGAATGTTAAGCCTGGGAAGAGGAAGGGGTGGGAAGGAGGTTTATCTTATTTCTCTGTCTCATTATCCTGCTAGTTTGAGTAATAAATGAATAGTTTTCCCCAAGTCAAGTCTGTTTTGCCTGTAATGGTGACTTTAAGGATTTCTCCCTGTCCTTATCTCAAACCTCAAGCCGTTTTTCCTTATATCATCTCCCCCTATTCTCTTGGAGGGCGGCAGGAGTGAGAGAGAGACTGCGTAGTCTGGTCCCAATTGGGGCTGAACTACAACAACAGGAAACGAAGGGTACAGAAAAAAAGGAAAAAAACCAAACAAAAAAAAAATCAAACAGTAGAAACTGAGATCTATTAACAACAGGAGATGCTGATAAAACCACAAGCTCTGTGCAGTGAGAAGTGCAAGTGGTTCCTCTCAGAGAATCAAGTGATTGATTGATCACAGGCATTTTAATCTACTCTATTTTAGTTACAATTTAATCAAATCTATGATTTAAAGTGGGAAAGCAAGCTTCTTGAAGGAAGTAATCTATATGAACATAATAGATGTGGATAATTTTGTAGAGAATAAAGCTAGAGGTGTCAGCAGGCTTGATTTAATTGCAGATGGAGAAGTGACCATTTCCTGGCAGAGAACTTTGATGTACTTGTGAGAGAACTCATGTTTTTAAAATAATCATGTGCATCATGAAAAGGGCAACAGCTGCACAGCAGTAAGTAGACATGCAAATTCCTGCCTTTATTCAGTCCACATATGCACATACTGATGAGAGATACAAGCAGAAAAACACTCATTTTCCATCATCATATGTAGAAGGTATATAATTGTCAGTTTGAAAAAAGCTGCTTAAGAACAAGAAAAACATGCTGCTTCACAACCAAACATCAATATTAAGGTTTTCATTGCTGTTTTAGCCTTTTGAATAGAAATAGGCTAAAGTATACTGAGCTGACCACAAGCTGATAAAAGTGTTAATGACAGCAAAGTTTGAAAGCCCATAATGTGTACTAATGTGGGAATGAACATCTAGTTTTAATATTCCACCGTAAAGAGAGAAATCCAGATAAAGTGTTGTTTTCCCCACTGAAACAAGATGAAGTTGGTTGGATGTGGCTCATACTATATTAGCTACACACTTGTTCATCAGCTTTCAGCACTTAACACTGACCACACCAAAAGCAAGAGATGCTCACCTCTTCCTGGACAGATTTGTTCTGGTTGTTCATTGCTGGCCATTTTCCCTGTGTGGTAACTATAGAACAGAGCCTCTTGTTCAGGGTGATATATGAAGTGGAAATCATTCCATAAGGCACATCCATAGTGGGTCTCCCTCAAATGCACCAGGATCAAGAACTTGAGAAAAGACTCTCTCTGGTTACAAAACAAACCAGATTTTTTTTCTGAAGTAACTGTTGATCATATCCCTCTCTGCACCCTGTTAGCCACATCCCTGGTGAAAACTCAGGCAACCTCCAGCTTTCTTCACTCTGATCCTGCCCTACTTTTACCTACTTTTTCCTAAAGCCTCAGAATCGTAACTCTTAGACGACTTCTTCTGTAAAAGTTTTTCAATTCCTAAGTCTTCCATGTGGCAGCAAAGTTATTACTATTTAAGATCTGAGAGGTCTGGCTAAGAAGTTTACCCTACTAAAAGCTTTGATTGTTTCCAATCCCCCACTGCTGAGCTAAGGTAGTACTGGGTGTGCCACTCCTGTAAGCTCTGCCAGAAGCCACCTCTCCATACTGTCACTTCACTCTTTGATTCCTTACTAGGCCTGTGACAGCTAGCAAGCTGCTTAAGGAGTCTATCTCTACCAGGGATGGATACCTGGCTTTAACATTGAAATGATTGATTTTCCTCACCTTTTTTTTTTTTCCTGAAATAGTATTTAGGCTGGGTCTATGCATTCACTTGGCAGAGAACATGGCAGCAGAGGAGGGGATGCTGTTCAAATGTTCTCACTGCAATCATAGTTAATAAAGTTTCTGTCAGACCTGTCAGATACTGTTGCACTTGCAGTATTAGGCACATGAGTATCCAGATTCTAACATCCATAAAGCATCCCTATGCCAAAATTCTAGTAGATCCCAGCCATAATATTCTGTGTCCACTGTTTCCCAAATCATCTCTTAGAAAAACTGATCATCATAAACACAGACACTTTAAGGACAGTCACACATAATCCACTCATCTGACGGATTGAAAAAGAATGCAAGTTGAACTTTATTATTATTTTTTCAAGATAAGACTAAATACAGCTCCAAAAACTTTCCCCATATTAACCACATCAATATCCATGACTTGTCATCATTCTGAATGATAATAATCGTAAGAAGTTTTAAAGAGAAAATGGCAATTTTTCTGAAAAACACAAAAGCATATGTCTGCATGAAATAAAACATATTAAGAAGCTAGTATCATAAGCACATATCTGAAAGTAAGATATCTATTGGGGGAGGCATGTTTACTTTTAAATCAACAGACTGATAAATATAGCTACTAAGTTGCAGACTGTGCAACCAGAGTCAGGACTAACCTGCAGAGGTGCAAGATACGCATGCCTAGGATGGACTAAAAGAGAGACTGCAATGTATCAATGTAGAAGCAGGAGAATTGGTGATCCTCCTGTCATCAGCATTAAACATGCCAAATTGTGCTCGTTTTGGCTGCGATGGAGCTAATTTTCTCCCCCACAGCTGCTGCATTTTGGATATGGTATGTGACGATCATAGAGAATACACTAATGTTATTAGCTGTTGCTAAAGTGTCCAAGGATGCTTTTCAGCTTCCCAAGTTTCACTAATGTGCGGGTGCAGGAAGCTGGGAGGGGTGTAGCCAGTACAGTTCACTCAAACTGGCCAAAGGAAGTATTCCATACCATAGATATCACGCTCTGTATATATGTGGAGGTTGGTCAGTGGGCAACTCTCTCTCAAGATTGTTCCGAGCTCACTTTTGGCTCCATTCCATCATCACTGCTCAGGATGGGCTGCACTGGTCGTCAGGTGGTGAGACGTTGTGCATCATTCGTTTTGTGTATTCTATTATCATTCTATTTTATTATTTATAGATATTATTATTATCTTTTCCTTCACTGTCCTGGTAAACTGTCTTTATCCCAACCCATGTGTTTTCCTTTCTTTACAATTCCTTCCCTCATCCCACCTGGCAGAGGGGAGAGCAAGTGAGCATGGTACATGGTACTTGGTTGTTGGCTGGGGTTAAACCACAACACAAACACAGGGAAAGAGAATGCAGGGTAAGAGGAAGAACTTGAGCACCTTCCCTGCCAGATAGAGATATACAGAAAAATACATTAATCCTACATGAACAAAGACTCAAATATTCTTGTTTTAGTATTCCAGGCCCATCTGATCTTCTAAGCCAAGCTTAAGCAGCTGAACAGCCTTTTTAACAAAAAATACACCACGAGTCACTGCTGAAGGAAGTCAGACTGCAACATGCTCAAAGTCCTAGGTGCACAAAAGCAAAGCAGGCAATTGAATGAACTACTAAACCAGTGTTACTATTACTAGCACTAGAAATAAAATACGTGACACATCGAAGCCAAAAAACTGCCTGGATGGACAAATAATAAATTAAAAACAGGATTGTATGCATCCGCAAAGGCTTTCCCCCCATCCCCTCAACTTTTGAAGCTAACCACTTTTCCAGTCCACTAAGTAAATTTGCGTCTGATTACCAGAGACCACTTGAGTGACTGCAGGATGGCAAAGATTATTGCTAACACCACAGCTACCACCCCTCTCCTTCATTTTTGTGACTTAGCCCATCTTTTTCATAGCATTGCCGGTGCCACACACTAGGACATGCAGCAAGAGTTATTATGAATTCATTTATCAAACAAAAGCCAAAGAAAAAAGCAGAGCCAAATACTACCAGAACATCATTGGAGGAACACCTCTAATCAGCTGTTTTAACAAGATCAGATTTTGTTCAAGATTTACTATTCTAGAGGACTTCAGATTTTGTCCTGTTATGTGAAAAAGTTCAATCAATGCAATAAAAAACGAAGCAAGCCTATGTTAATGGAGATTAAAGAGACAAAGGAGGTCACAGATATACACCTGATTTTTAAATTAAATTTAGCAGCTGTGAAAGTTTCTCAATACACAGGCCTGCAGGAAGAAGTCCTTCCTCTATAAGAGATGCAGAGTATATATATTAGAAACACAGGCTGAGCTGTATGAATAAGTTATAAATAATGTAACTCCTTGAATTCCTTCCCACCTCCTGCCAGAACGGAGCAGGAACAGCTCATGATTTTCAGATAAATTTTGTTATTCAGAAATTATCTATGGAATCATCTCCATCAATTACTATTTACCTATACCTTCTGCCTGAATAGATAGTTGCTCATATTCAGTGTTGGAAGTTTCAGCTGTTTTGATTGGCATGTAGCTCACACAGCAAATCTCTCCTCCTCACCTGAGCATGGGCACTTTTTGGGGAACTCACACAATTACACATTTTAATCTCAAACCTGATTCAATCAGTTGTTTTCTCTGAACCTAGTAGAATGTTTCCATGCGAGCAGTAAGCATTCATACTATTAGTGGAAGCTGTGCAGCTGTATTGACACAGCTCTAGACACAGACCTGGGCTCTAGGTCTTGGGGCAGGTGATTACGTCTCAATACTCAAGTATTGATACACCTGCATCAGAGCTTCCTCCTTTAAGAGACACTAACAGCAGATGACAGAGTGTGCTACAGAGGACCCAGATATTATTGAACTCATGCAATGGTTACAAAACTGGAAGCTTTCATGAAAAGTCTCTATGCCACATTTACCCCAGATCTTCGATACAGATACACTGTTCACCTATAAAACTCTCCTGCCCTTGCATGAATGAGTGGACTTTGATAAAAGACTAAATTAGTTGTGCAGAGGATGGGACAGCCCAGAGGATGTTACCTATAACTGTTTCCAACATAGAAATGTAGCAGATGTTAGTACACTCTTCAAAAAAGTATGTCTTGCTTTCGTGTTTTGAGGGCTGGGGTTTTTTTTTGTTTGTTTTCTTCTTTTAATTCTCCACCATTTATAGTTTGATACTTACTTTACACAAGTGCTTATTTACACAAAAAGCACTTGTGAAACATGCAATCTGAACTTCTTAAAGCTTTATCTCCAGATGTGGTGTCTTCAATCTGCTTTCCAGTAATCTCCAAAGGAAGCCTTTGAAATTCACTTTCTCATTCAGGATCCTAGTTTAGAAAAGCCCTTAATCTCCATGTTAGGAACTTGACAGAAGGTAGGTGTTTGGTCATTGTGGTTTTTTGTGGTTTTTTTTTTTTCCCCTTATATGAGGAAGAGAATCCCCCTTATGACAGACATTGTTAGACTTTGGGAAGCATGGAGAGCTGCTGAGCTGAAATACGGTTTTTCAGGATAACCTGTGTTCAGATCAGTCACTGTCTTGTGATGTGAATGACAAGAAATCCCTGGAATAGTCAAAACCACAGTTCTGTCATTAAAAATATCTTTTTTTTAAAAAAAGGAATGTATTTTATATGGGGAAAAATGTAAATTTCACAGCATTAGAATATTTTGGTTTACTTCTACATTAAAAAATTTGAAAACTTTCACCGTTTTCTTCCACAATTTGAGGTGTGCACAAAATAATTAACAGAATACAAGAGTAAAAACTCATCACTTAATTTCAACTCCAACAGAAAAGCTTTTATGATCCCCAACAGGTTTGGAGGGATAGAGGGAGAGATGGCTATATGATATGTTTCAAAATTCAGCTTGGCTTTCCAACAAAAACAAACCCTAAAAGCTAAAGCTTCCTGACCAAGTTTGGGTCCAACAATTAACCTAGATGAAAATTCTGCTAAAAGCACACTTATTTTTTTTGTTATTGACCTACCCACAAAGGTCCAAGAAAAACATGCACTAAAACGATAGGCAAGGCCAGACAAAAGCTTAGAGTCCAATGTTTAGTTGCAGAAAACTTGCTCCTTACATCCCACTTCCAAATAGGCTTCACAATGAAGTGTAACAGCTATTTTGGGATGAATATGAAGCAGCTAAGTGATCCAAAGGCAGCTTTTAAAGGTCAAAAGCCTGTTGTAGAAATAGTACAGCCTCACCTGATACAAGAGATTGCAATAGCACAGAAATTTGGCTATTACCCATCAGTGCTAGAACAAGTCCCTGAAGAATAGTGCTAAGGTAAGTTAATAGGGCAATGTGGAATAAATATTTTTAAAATATGAAGTAGTACTTCTGCCAAAGCAAGTCACAAGCACTCAAACAAAACAATCACATCATTCTCAGCATGCACAAGATTTCTATGCACTGCTAAGGAACACACCCAGAATTATTTTCAATAAGCAATGCCTAATGGAAAAAGAATTGTCAAAAATATCCTCTTTGATGCAAAGGACAATTGAGTTAGAGAAACATAGTATGCACAGTAACAGCATATGTTGCCAGAATCTTTCAGCTACAGATATCTAAACACTTTTTGAAGAGTAGTTATTGCAAGTAACTCATTACCTGTTTTCTCAAAATAACGCACAGTAACTCAGAGTAGTTAAGTGATTTGCTCAAGAATATTCAAGGTCAGGCAACAATAGCTCAGCAATAGCCCTGTGAATAGACTCCTGCTCTCCTGGTTTCCAATTGCTCAGCCCACTGAGGCCAGCCGTGCCTCTCCACAGCAGCGATACATGGCAAGCTTTAGGGCTGCTTATCAGATAAGTTGTCTACCCACACACAAGATACATTAACCAAGATGTTACGTGTACTCCAGCGAACACATCCATACAATAACGAGAGGATGACACTGCAGCACTCTCACAAAGCAAGACCTCACTGAAGTGAGTGATGTCAATATCTCATCTTCTCTAAAGGGCTTGGCTACATTTTTAAAATATTCGGAAGTGTAAATACTGCCTATGCATTTTATGACACAATAAAAAGTATTTTAATGCAGCAATAAAAACCCAAGTATGCCTTGACAAAGTTATTTTAAACACAGTTCTAAAGCTGATAGCTACTAAGTTTTAGACAGATATAATTTCCAAAAGGCCTTGACACAATTCAGTTTAAAATTAAAGTAAAATATTCTGCATATCAAGACATACTAAATAAATCTCAAGGTTTTTATGGCGCTAATGAATGAGTATGAGCACATTGGGACTGCTGAGTAATTCACATTAAAGCTATACATTGTAGATGCAAAAACAGAACATGGCATATACCTTAGTACCAAAAATGGGGTTTAGGAGTATCTGGAATAACAGAGCTGCAAATGGGGAGTTCTTGTGGTTCAAGGAAGAATATTTACAACAGTGACCTAAGGGCACGAATGAGATCAAACCCTTCAAAGAATTAGAAGCAGCATGCACTGCATTCTGCCTGTCAAAACCTCACAAAATTGAAATAACAAAAAAATTAGAATAAATTAAACTTGTTTACAAGAGTCAGTGTTTCATAACAAATAACCCTCGGCAAGGGATGTGAACCTCACACCCACTGTGAAGAGGATTTAACCTGCACTATTTCCCCAACATTGGGCTGGGAGGCCCAGCAGCCAGGGATCTCTGGCCTACCCAACCCAAGTTCATGGCATTAATTCCCCCAACAAGCAGCAAGGGGGGCCAGCTGTTCCCCACAGGCATCAGGGCCAGCCCCAAGGCAAGGGGGATTGCCACCACACAGGGGAATAACAGCCATGCAGTCGTGGCCAGAGCATGGTCTGCCTTGGCCAAGCACATCAGGGATGGGCAAGTACCCATGCAAGGTCTGCCTCCAGGGAGGCCAGTGGTGGCAGTGGTAACTTTGGCTAAAAAAAAAAAATAAAAAAAATAATAAAAAAAAGAGCTCAATGTTAAAAACTTGAGGAAAACATTTCTGCCCCACACTGCCCACTCAACTACTCAGAAGCTGGATTAGCAAACTTTTTTTTTTTGCTATTTAATCCAGACTGAACTTCAACTGAAATGAGGCAGGCACTGCTCTCAGAAGCAGCTGAGTTGAGAAATCTAACAGGACAGTGGTCTCTGGCTGAGGAGTAGTCTATCTGGCACCAAAACCCCCAAAGCTGCATCATCTGCATCACCCTCCCCACAAAGGTCCCTTCACTATCTTAGAGCAGCTGCTGCAACACAGAGCTCAGAGGGCAGGGAAAAGGCAATTTTTTTTCTGAGCCATCACAATTAATTCCAAGACTGTTCAACCTACAGGGTAACGAGCCACAGAATATTTACTTTAAACGTATACAGTGCGCAGAATAGAACAGCATAGGTTTGGCTTTTGTAAATTAATTAAATTTGACTTTGAAAATCACAATGAACAGAAGTGAAAGCACAGAAAAGACAAGTTTTACAGTGTACATAATTTGCACTTCTATTTGCCTATGAAGTTTTTTCCTTTTAATATGGAAAATACTTTAAAAGATGCTTGTCTCATTTTAACCAGAATTATTTTGGTGTTCTGGCAGAGAAGCCTGGTCCCAACTGTTCCTGCACTCACTTGGCACCAAGTACTTTTCCCTTACCACAATTAGTCAGCACGCTTCTGGGGAATCAAGGCAGTATTACAGCAAGAAAAAAATTAAAATACACAGCATCTCCAAGTCACATGCAAGTAATTGGCAGAAACAAGACTCAGTCTTCTGATTTAGACACTGTGGAGCCCTCTTCTTGTTAATTAAAAAAGGTTAGGTGAATGATATAGATGAGCAATTCAGAAGAATTATGAACCTTCCTAAACCTTTGTTCAAAATAAGAGCTGAAATTTCTGGAGACTCATAAAAAGCTAACTTTAGTCACACAGAGCCTTGTGCGTGCATACATACACACATGCACACCCTGAGCTCTCAACTTTCTCCTACCCTTCCCACATTTAAAAAGCAGTAAAAGTGGCAGAATAATCTTGAAGAATAATGCCTGTGTCAATAGAAAATTTTCCACTCCATACTGCCTTCAGTAACACCAAGTTCATTGTTCAGGGCAGGAATTCTGGAAACAGCTTGCCTATTTTTTTGAAAAATGATAGTTGCAGGAACACTGAAAGTAATAAGGAATAGAATTTTGTTGTCGTCAACCAAAAGAAAAAAAACAACGTTGTTATGAATTCCATTCTGTGCTTGACTTCTTAGAATGTCATTCAGTATGTGCAAGAGACTTAGGAGAAGCTTTTTAGAAATTCAAGAGTATTTGGCACTCCACATGAGCACTTCTAACCACATGATTTTTTAACACTTAAGTGTGAAAGAATGTCTATTTTGAAAACACTGCTCAAAAAATGAGTTTATTTGATTTTCCTCAGCATTAACAGCTGCCCAAAGGAGCATGAGAAGACCTGAACTCCTATCCTCACCATGGCTTGTACATCAACTCTAGTCCTATAGCTGTATGAACCATTTAGGATCAAGGTGGCAGACCCCGCCGAGATGAGCACTGTGCCAGTGCCATCATGATACACCTGCCAGCTGGAACGGACTCACAGCTGATGTTCCTGATGTGCGCAGAGGAATGTGGTTATGCCCATATGTATCCATGTAAAGATGCCTGCAGCAAAAGCATACATTAAGAGCTTTTCTACCCATGGCATGCTCAGGGGAGTCAAGATAAATCAGCTGAAGGGACAGAGTTATAGCAAGGAACTTAAAATATTATAAGATAAAAGTTACTTAAGAGGGAATACCAAGATGACACTTTAAACTTGTTCTAAGGCCATATACCTTGACTTTAGAAGTCAATAAATTTACCTTCTTTTCTCAAGGCAGATATGTGAATAACAGGAAGACAAAAGATTAAAGAAAGCAGTAAAGGCACGATAAATGCCAGGCTTTCAGAAAGGAGCAGTCTTACAGTTTTTGGATAATACATATGTAATTACTGACTTTTAAAATCCCTTTAAAAAACCACTATAATAAAGTTATCAGAAACTTCTTTGTAGTTCAGGAGGCACAGAGACTAGGGGGTTTCATCTTGAGGAAGCACAGGTTCTTACCCAACATTAGAGCCAAAATAATAATAAAGTTTGGGAGCCAATTGCACATCAGAAACTTTCAGGCTACTGCAGAATGCTCTCAGTTCTAGCACCTCTGTTGTTACTGTGTTGGGTCTACATTTTCTTTTTTTTCTTAAAAGCAAGATTATAAAATTATAATCCTACTGCAATCTACCACCAGTAACCCAAGTAAGTCTCACCTCCACACAACATCAGCAAATGTCTTTTCAGTGTGGGACAGCAGCAATATGAATTAGTGACCTGCCAGTTTTCACAAGGCAAAATGCCATTAAATTTTAAAACAAAAATCACAATCAAGAAATTCCATAAGAGTACAAAACGTGCAACTTATAAAATATTATATACCGATTACATGTGACCTTGGGCACAGAGACAACATTATGCATCTCAGTTCTGTCATATCTCCCTAAAATCCTCCTGAATTCACTTCCCGAGTACTTCATTTTACTCTTTTGTCTCTTGATGTTCAGCTTCTTCACTTGTACCTACATTAAATTAAGTCTAGGGAAATTCTTGCAGTGCTGAAAGAGCAGTATCATTTAACCTTTTGTGGTTTTGCATTATTTAACCACTTCTGAGTTTAAGAGCTAATCCTTATCAAGTTCGTACAAGCTTTCTAGAGTCTATTTCTCATCATGCACATAGTAGAATTTAAATTTCAAGTTTTTCTTCTCTTGAGCATTTATGGCTTCAAAACGAAATTATCTATGTTTTGTTCCAAGCATTCTTAGATCAGTTTCAAGGCACAATCCATCAGAATTAAAAATTTCAAACTGGATAGTATAAAGGCTGGCTTCTGCACAAGTTTCTACATGACTCAATTTTGGTTCACTAACTTGAAATTCATACACCATGTTGTGTGTAATGGGACAGTAAATATTCAATAAGACATTGAAACTGTGCAGAAATTTAAGATTATGAATCAGTTGCAGCTCCTTACTGTACAAGCCTCTTGTATGTGATTCTTTTAAGGCCAGAGATAAAAGAATTCTTCCATCCTCCAAACAAAGTGTGAGGTCAAGAACATGGAACAAGTGCGGAAATAATCCTGGCCTGATGTTTTGGCCACAGGTCTAATTCACTTTTTTTAAAAAACGATGTAATAAACTTTGAAGTGTTTTGCATTTTATATTTTATTTGCATAAAATGATATGAATTAATCTGTTTATAATTGCACAAATGGAAAATAGAACTTCTAATTAATGACTCAATCTAAACAGCATTTGAACTACTGCTTTTGTAACATAAAGCTTACGTTTTCCCCCCCTCCCTCCCAAAAGGCTATGCATTCTTTACTTGCTCATCTGCAGGAATTTACAGGTGCCAAATTAGCCATGGTAAGCCTTACCTTTTGTTCCCTGAATGCTATCAAAACATATTGAAAATTACAATAGAAACATATTGAGAATTACAATAGAAAAAGTTAATTAAAAATTTGAATATAAGCACTAGAAAGTTCAAATAAAACATTTTTCCCAGTTCATACCAAGATCTGGCTGCATGCATAATTACACATAAATCAGACTAACTTTCTGTGCTTTGCTTCTTCAATAAAAAAATAAACCTTTCCCCCTGCAATGTAGCTATACATTTATAAATAACCAGAACTCCTATTACAGTCAATATCTTGCGGATGTGATGTTAAAGTGATAAGATATGTGCAAAAGGACCAAAGTTTCAGTAATCTGTGCTGTTGGGGCAGCTTGCCAGGTTCCCCATCTAAATCCATCTTATAAATAGAGGTATTCTAATGTAAAAAAGTTTCCTAAGTATCCACTCTGGTTTAAAGACAAGTTCCTTCAATGTCAGCTTTCCATAAATATAAATGATTGAGTTTAGCTCATAAATGTCATCTGAAAGCATATTTGAAGATTGCTGCCTCCAATATTCATACCAAAATAGCAGGTTTTATGTTAAAGGCCACTGTCTGATATATAGGAAGAACCTCCTCCCTCCCCATTTCTCACCAAAGCCTTGGCACACAAATACTTAAATTAACTAGACAAGGATCTAATTAGACTCCTTGTGGGAAGAATTTTGCATAAATAAATAGATTTATTTATTTATTTCATTTGACAGTGACCAAAGCTTAAAGCTATCTGTACATCTCAAAACCCATCATAGTACAATTTTCCCCTCAGACAAACTATTAGTGACCATGGTAGAAATGCTATTAAAGGGAATTCAAGTGGACAAGACAAGAGCACAAAGTCAGACATTAGGATGTGATAAGCAAGGGTCCTCCTTGTGTCAGTAGATCTGGGAATCCAATAATTCCTCATCTTGCTCACTCCCCAGCACTATGTAACCCTAACCATCACCCCATATGGGGCAGAAGCATTTCTTAATAAGACATCTTTAGCCTTGAAAAAAAGATTAAGCTATCACTGTCATTGTTTTTCTACCAGTTTACTTGAGGCAGATTTGATTAAGTATCCCTGGAGAGTGCTTGTGACTTTCAGTTTCTGCAACTAGTTTGAGCAGTTCAGATAGTGCTTTGTGCACTCGCATAGATTTAATACGGGCTCTTGGGCAGTACATCCTCCAACATGAAGAAGCTGGCATGAAAGAAAGGGAGTAAGTTTTGTAGTAGCCCTGTGCCCATGATGGTGTAAACATTTAGAGGTAAGACTGATGAAGACTGGTAATAGCTTTTATGTAATCATCCAGTATACCTGGGGGGGAACAAAAAAAGGTGCTCTTTTGGATATTTAAAATTTTAAGAACCAAAGTAGAAGCACATATTGCCAAGAGAGCACAGGTGGAAGCATATTATATCCTAGAAAGCTCATGCATAGAAGCCCTAACCATCACACTATCCTGATCCGAGATCAGTACAGAAGGTGACTTAGCAGGTGTCACCCATGAGGTCCTGCCTTGAAAGGCATTTTTCTCAGAACTGGCACATCTGTCTCTCCAGTTTTGCTAAAAATCTTATTCCAAGCATCCAATATGCTTGCACCAGACAAAAGCACACTACACTAAAGTAAATACAAACACAACAACACACTTCTATAGAAACAACAAATACTCCTCTGCTGCAGCAGCCATCAAAACCCATGTGTCCTGCACATACACTTTCCAGAACATACTGTATTTCATGGCATTGCCCTCTGGGAGAAACCAGACAGCCAGTATGCAGTCAGCTAGCTCAGATCTATGAAATGCCAAGCGCCCAACAGTTTAACATAACATCTCTCAAAAAACTTTGCCTCTGCTCTTTATCTTCAAAGACGACCTAGAAAAGCCAAGCAAAGGAAATAAGATTAATAACTCTACAAGTTACCACATACTCAATATTAAAAATAATCAAGAATCCAGACATATAATTTTGTAGCATATTAGCATTTCCACCCTAAGGGAACCTCTCCATGAAGCAAGGAAAAAATGGCCACCTCCACTCAGATGAGCAGGTCTCTTAAGAACATGAGATCACAAACTTTTCAAGTGACATGTACAACAGTTAAGTATAAAAAATCCCTATACTTGTTTATCTTCTGCTAGTCTGCAGTTGATTTAAAGGCTTTTTCCTGATAAGGAAAAAATGCAGCTTAGAAGCTGAATGTCAAGGAAACTGCTCAGCTCTCCTCTGTAGATTAAAGAAAAAACAGGGAGAGAAAACTGAGTTGTGTAAAAGTCTTGAGCAAATAGTAAATTCAAGAAAATTGCAGTCTCTTTCTGACCATTTTATGCATTAAAAAAAGAGAATAAGCTTGGTAAATTGTTCAGTTCTGATCACATGCTCAATTAGATCCCTACTAGAAATAGCTATGACTTGGGTAGGGTTTTCCTCTCTCTCTCTTTCTAAATTATTAGGCTACTCCTGTATCTCTATTCTGGAAGGTGAACATGTGACACAATGTACACATCATGTTTACTTTGAGAGCATAAAGTCTTAAAGGCAGAAAAACAGTATTCTAGGAGTCAGTCCGATTGAGAGCTCAGACTCCTGAATAACCCCATGAACCTGTGCCAGAAGTCAACCTGACAGAAGATTCCAGGGACCTAGAACGAACATGAGAGTACAAAACAGCCTAATCTAACAAAGGCTAGCTCCACATACAGCTGTACTAATCACAAGACATGCTTTTTAAATAAATTGTATACATATTAACAAGAAGACCTTATATATAAAAATCCAGTGTCACTGTTATTTAGTCTCAAGCACCCTCTTTTATCCATGCAACTTTTGCCACCACACAGATACGCTTCCTTTCCATAAGGCATCTCCGCCCCAGCCAGCATGGAGGCAGGGTTAGACAGAGCTGCTACCTCCCAGACAAAAAGATCCATTCACTGCTCCCTTCCCTGAAGCAAGGTAACAGAAACCTCACCAGGTTGAAGGAGATGGAGCAATACCTGCACCACAAGCTCACACAGCTCTGACAGACGGACAGCTCTGCTGGGATGACAAACACCATCCATATAAAGACATCTTTTCCAAGCCAAGCCCAGAAAGCGTTTGTAGTAATATATAGATGTGTGCACACACAGTAATATTTGTTCTATTATTAAGACATGTAGAAAGTTTGATTATTATCTGAATATTTGCTTTTAGCATCCTTTCATTTCCTGTTAAGTCTTTTCTGAAGGGCTTTTAGTACCTGGCAGTCGTAGCAACCCTCACTGAGTAACACTAGGGCATGCAGACACACAAAGTATCTTTTTAATATGTTTGAGAGACATTACTTGCATGTATATTTGTAAATATACATGCAAGCATTTAAATATGCACAGCATACTGCTTCAAAAAGTGCAGTTCTATCAGTAAAAGCAATAAAGCTCAGCACTTTTAACTTCCTTGAGGTTGGCTGAAACTCCCGTTAATGGATTTTGAATTGAGCACACTTTCTCTGCCTCCTGTTTTAGAAGCCTCTCATCCTATTTCGATGGACATGTAGTGCCTCCAATTAGCTGGGAGTCACTCTCCTGTGTACCGGTTCACTCACCATCAGGTGGGGAGTTATCTTACCTTGGTAATGCTCCCCTCACAAGAGGGTCTGAAGCATTACAACTCAAACACCACTTCCAAATGAAGTCAAATGTTCAGCAGAGTGCAGAGCACACCAGCCCCACACACCTCAGCTGATGGTGCTACTTTTGTAGCCATACTTAGAAAACATTCATTGTTTGCTCCAATAACAGCAGACATTTACCTCCAGCTGCTCCCACTCTTTAGGGCCTGAAACAGATGTAGGGGGTGGTTCACTGTGTCAGCGGCCAGGTGTTTTGCTGAAGGCAAACAAGTACATGAAAGAGACAAATGAAAGTCCAGCTGTTCTCACTAGAGAAGATAATCTGTGAGGAAGAACTACATGCTCTTCCTCAGCACTTTCGCTGCTGCCTGGCTGCATGGTCCCCTGGCACTACACCACAGGCTCACCTTCAACAAGGCATCCTCCACGCTGCTTGGAAGCCTTACAGGAATCTCCACACACGCCAGGGTATAGCAAAAGCAGGGTAGGCCATTGAGGGGATCCCACAGCAAAAAGAAGAGGGCCTCACCAGCCAAGGCCCAGCTCCACAGTGTCCAAGAAAAGGTCCAGCAGTAGCCAAATCCAACCAGAGGTCTCAATCATTAGGCACTCTCGGAGCAATAAGACAAATCTGATGTCAAACAGGAAACAAATCCACAGGTCAGCGTTAGGATCAGGTCCAGTAATTGCCAAGCAGGTCTGCAGTGAGGGGACAAAGTCAAGCCAAGAAGTCAGTCTAGGGATTAAGGTCCAGACCAAGAAATTCCACAGGTATAGACAGAGCACCATTTTTTTCCAACAAAGCTCAAACAGAAAGCAAAGCCCCAAAGCTCCGCTTAAATAGAGCTCCTGGACTCATGGGTATGGGTGGAGGCCCCAGGTGAGGCAGTTTAGGGCCACTGAGGCTTATTAGTGCCCTCAGGTCATTAGCAACCTGTACCTGAAAGCAACAACAAATTGCAGTTCCTGCTACAGGGTATATAAACACAGAGCAGAATGTGATTGTAGTATTGTGATGGTTTTCTATTCTCTGTGTTAGCTGGTTGGTCTTCTTCCTTAATTATCCCCAACAAAAACCTGTCCAATTAATACCCTGTGCATAAGACATGAGAAGATGCAGCTGTGAGAGACTGTGTTGAATATTTGTCTCAACATTGTCGAAACATTAAACCATCACCCGAAAAATGGCTTCCTGTTATTTCGCAAGCCAACTCCTGTTGTCTTGTGAACCTGAATGCAGAACTGGTTCCGAGACATCTAGCCCTAGCCCCCGGCATGCGCCCAGAGGTGCGTATTGCCCGGTAATGGATCACCCGGTAATGGGCATGCATATCACCGCCAGGTGAGGGGTGCGGCTAGGAAAAAAGCAGCTCTTGAAATATAATGAAAACAACCAACATAAAAGGAGAACATTCCTTAATGGGATACACTTTCTTCCCTACACACTTTCTACACACACACTTTCTTCACTACACACACTCTTTCTCCACTACACGACTCTTTCTTCACTACACTCTTTCTTCACTACACTTTTTCTGCACTACACACACTCTTTCTCTACTACATGACACTTTCTCCACTATACGACTGCACTTCACTCAACGGACCATGCTTTCTCACTCTTTCAATGAAATACACACCAACAGAATCAACATCCATGGAACCGACATCGAAAGGACCAACACCAGACGGATTGTTCATCGAGTGAACTGGATGGTCGGGACGCTGCAGCTCCGTGGTGGTAGCTATTATAACCGGAACTCTTTTCCCTCTTTCCTTTCTTTCTCTCCTTTCTCTTCCATTTGCAAACTTCTTGTCAGGTTAATAAAGTTACCTGGCACTTGACTCCATTTTGAGTCTTAATTCTGTTTCCCGAGAATACGAACAAAACCACGCTCCGGTGGGTGAGAGGTTGGTCCAGCCACCCCTCAGACTCGTCTGAGGTTGGCTGGAATGCAAGGGGGCCTTCCTCTCGTCCGAAACCGGAATGTGACAGCAGCCAAACAACCACTTTACTTCTTTGTGCTTCAGTGCATCCTTTTAGAGACTTTATGATTCTGTTCCCCTTCTGGGAGACTTTGAAAAACTAAGTACATAAATACAACATCTAGCAATGCATACACCTTGCTGAATGAGTAGTTCATAGTACACTCTGTATTGTTTATTTTCCATTCATTTCACCCCACAAGGAGTTTAGGTATTGACTTTTCATTCAGATATTAGTAGAAATCCAAGACAGGAAATTTTCTCTGGTCTACTAAAATAGCAACAGAGCCACCTGTGCATCTTCTTGTGTTACTACTTCTTCCACTGAACTTACTAAGCACTGAGTCACTGTGCTCAATGCTTTGCATCAGGCCTTTAAACCGGAAGGCACTACTGCTTGACACACCACTATTTTGAGAGGTAGTAAGGAAAGAGAAAGGTGGAGAAATAGATGATAACAACCTGATGTCAAAGCTGGAGGAGGGATCAGGATGGGGAGTTAATGTGGAAACTTGGCAAACTGTTTGATATTTGTTCTGAATTATTGCAGATTTTTTTTTCTGTCTATATTAAAATTTTATAAGAAACAAGGAAATCAAATCAGCTACAGAAAATAAAAAAACCTCTCTCTACTCTTGAAAGCTGACCAGCTAAGCATAGTGCTCTTCTTGCACTATGAAAAGTCACATTCAATTGTTAGAGCAAAGGCTACAAGTCTGTGAACAGACTATGCTTCAGGACGGCTCTCAAAAAGGGCTCATATGTCATAAGGCCACTTCAAGCAACACAGGGACAGTTTTGGCCTCCACTTGGTAAAAAGCAATTAATTATCTTCCGGAGTTATAGGAATGTATTAAGTCACTGCTCCCTCTCTACATGCAAGCAGAGTGCATCAGTCAAAGATGACAGCCAGAACAAAAATTATGGTAATAGCTGGTTCTAAAAGAAAAAAAAAAATTGTAATAGTTTTCAGTTAACTCAGGCAAATGAGGCTAATCTGAGAAGGATGTTACTACTCATAAAAGTGAATAGTTCAGAGAGAAGTTTTAAACAAACAGAAGGTGAAAATCCAGAAGAGTTTGTGACTGATTTAAGGTTAAAGAGCTAATCTTACAATCGTAGTTAGCAATCACGGTAATTGAGCTTGTGATAAGAGACCAGATGGTGATTACAACTCAGAAAAAATACCCAGAGAAACTGATTACTAGAAGCTTGGGATTAACTCCTAACTTAAAATAATAACAATAAGAAACAAATAAAGACAAAAAGATAATATATCATACAAAGGCATTTATTTACTTCAGGTTGATATCAGGAATGTCCAAAGGTTTTGCTGATAAAGCCACTACAGAGAATGTAAAAATGACAGAAACAGAATGGTGTGAATGACTCACAGTAAGAATTCAGAAACTTAGCACAGAGAATTCCACACAATACTTTCATAAAATAGTAAATCTCCGGTCCCATAAGCCTAGGAAATAAGTTTCCCACAAATGCTTTCAAGCAAGGAAGTGTCACAGTCCTCCTCAAATGACAAGGTCAAACCCAGCGACCACTGAATTACATCTCACAGGTTGAATAGCAGACCTACACTCAAGTATAGAAGGTGACTGGGACTTTGTCCACATGTGTAAAATTTTAAGTTATTGCATAAAGTCCAGATGAACTGAAACAACTATAAACTTTTTAATGTCTGTCAGAATTGGCTCAGCAAACAGGAAGAGGATTTTTTCTGTCTGCAATGTATGAATTATAAAAGTCATGCAAACTTTAAAAAAAATTGAATAGTTAAAGGCACAGACATTTCACCTTTGACAAATACCTAAGGAGCTGAGTTTAAACTTGCAGTGCATACAAGTCACTGGCCATTTCTTTTCTTTCAGTTCAATTTCAAAAGGAGTGTGAACTGCCAGGTCATCTTCCAAAGGTACCTACAGGAAAAAAATACCAATATTATCATCATATTCTGATTAAAAAAATCAGACTGAAATAATGGAGATGCAGACCTTCAGAAAAGAGAGAGATGGAGACAGGTGTTTTGCAAGGTCAACCAACTGAGTTCTTCGTGGTGGCAGGGGAATAACTGATGTCCTGGATCATAGCAGACACAGACATGTGGATGCTTGAAAAACAGGAAAACAACTATCCTAGACAATAATTCTCATTTCCAACTCAGCCCCTCTAAAAGATTCGAAAAATAAGGAGTTGCTTGTCAAATCCTATTTTCATTATACCCAGTAGTGGGATTTTAATAATTTAATTTTAGCTATCCGAAAGTGAGTACCTAGTCTAAGCTAGTTATGTAGTAAGTGAAGAAAATGAGGTACTTTGAGATGATTCATCATTTTCATGTCATTCTAGCATTGTTATCTAAGATGGTAGAATTAATCGTTCTCTGTAGCAATTGATCTTAATTTTATCTCTATTGACTACAGACAGAGTCTAAACATTTACCTTTGATAAGATGCTTCATTTTCAGATGGCTAAAATTAAATAGGAAAACTCCCACTTGTTATGACTCAGAAAGTATTCTCTGATCATGGGCCACAATTCAATGGGCAGCAGTTTGAGCAGTGTAGCGTAAGTTGAAAGATAGAACCTTTGTCCCCTACCACTCCTGCTATCCTCAACTACATGCAAAAATACATCAAAATACTGAAGGACACACTAAATAGGAAATACAGACTCTAATTCTGATCTCTGCGTACCACTACTGAATTGCAGGATGGCATGAAAGGGCGTGGATCCACACATACTGGCTGGATCAGCTTCTGTCCAACAGGAAACTGTGAATGAGCTGACATACCAAGAGACCAGTGCAGTCATAACTAGAGACAGCATAGGTGGTGGTAGCAGCAGCTGTAAGAGGTTATCACTCTGGTTAGACCAAAAGGAATAGGTGAGACTTGCAATAAATAGTGCAGTAAAGTACAATGATACACTGTAAAATGGAGATAAAGATAATGCAGTCGGTCTTCTTACATGAGGGGACATCTAAAACTGGAATTTGAGCTCCCAAGACAGGACAGAACTTGAAAAAATGGGCTTATAACCTCATAAATGGTGGTACACTAATTCATGAGAGATTTCCAGGTCTCTGTTATAGCCCCAGGTCTTTAAGAGCCTAACTGGATGGTATTAATAATCAAGTGTGTTTGAAATCTTATGTTAAATTAAGGGAAATTGTTACTTGATGCATTTTTTAATGCTAGCTGCAGAAAGCGAAAAGATAAAAGGGAAAAGGAAAAGGAGAGAACACTGCTTTTGGAGACTCTAGGAGCCAGCTGCCGTGTTGCACAGACGTTTCCATCAAGTTTGGCTAACCAGCATGGTTCAAGTGAGGCAGGGCTCTGTAGGTTCTTGTGTCTCTGATTAGTTGCTGAACAACACATGCAAGGTTTAATTTACATAGAGCTGTATAGGAAACTCATCAGTTGCGAATATCAGCAAAATTAAAATGGGTGAATAGCTGCTATCATAAGCTTTATCACCCCCTGACCAGAACTCTCCCTGGTGACTTTACTCATATAAAAAAAAAGTTACTCTATCCTCAAGAGTCTTGTAAAGTTGAAGGACATTTTAAAAATAACTTACTCAGTAGGCAGACCTTTAGCCTCTAACATTGCTTTATTAAATCACAAAACACGATATATTCAGATAACATTAAGGTTCTGACCTCAGATGCACAGAAGTAAGGAAATTCAGAGAAAAGTTTGAACCTGTCTCTGTATCTAACATCAGACTTTTGCCTACTGTTTGCATTGAGGGCTTGAGGCACCTACTGTAGCTACGAAAGATCTCCTGGTGGTTTGGTGACCCTTTCAATTTGTAGGTACAATAGATTAAGGATATGACTTTAAACTGGACATGAATTATCTTGTGCTTTAAGGTTGAATTCAGATCTTTAGCCAAGTTTGGAGACTTTTTGAGTTCAAATGTTCCTGTGTTTTAAAAGTATCAAGACAAAGCAAAGAAAGACCCCTTATCTACAGCATGCTGTGGCGGTTAATGCAGAAATACAAAGTCTTTACAACCAAACTGTAAGAAGATTGAAAAAGTCTCCCCTTGCCTGGGAATCAGCAGGAGAAATTTCAGGACAGAAGAAGGCATTTTTCCTTACTACTTTAAAAAGGATTCCAAAACTGGAGTTGAATATAAAATCACAGTTTAATCAAGCACTCCATTATTTTCTAACAAACTAAATGGAGAAACTCATAATTAGATATGTTTTCTTTCTCAAAACTTCATAGGAGGAGTTTTATGAAAGAGTTAATTCCCTATTTAAAAAAAATTAAATCACATTAATAATTATTCTCCCTCAGGTAAAACTGTAATATCAAATGGTATGTCTGAGTATGCCATTACAGCACATTCATAATTTCTTTTACAAAATTACAGATGAGCTAACAGAAATTTAAAATAATAAAGAAAATCCCCTGAACACCTATTTCCCAAAATAAAAGGCAATGTGGTGTAACATAGGATAGGAAATAATTCTTTTACACAGTCAGGAACCTCTATGAGTGAGAGAATAACAAAGCCTTGTTTACTTCAGATATGTATTCCCAATACCATCATCTTCCTCACCCTCTGGTTCCCACTACTGCAAGTACTTCTGTTTCTTTCAGCCCTTCAGTACTGCCTGAGCTCACACCATGCTGCTCTCAGCTCCCTCCCATCCCCACTCTTACTCATGGATCTGCCCAGGGGAAGCATGGAGGGATGAATGCACACATGTCCCACATGAGCCTCATGGGCTGCTTGCTGTCTGGGGAACCCGAGGGTCCCACAGGCTCCATGTGACCCCTAGACCATGCATCTTGTGGGCCTTTGTGATCTCTATCTGTCTGTCAAATTTAACTGAAATTAAGCAAGAGATGACAGCTTGAGAGTGGGAGGATGGCTGATGGATGTACTCACAGACAGTAATCCACTGATCTTCACTGCCTTAGAAAACCAGAGGTTTAAGAAGGCTTCTAAAAGAGGAAATTATCCCCTCCACACTACTTAACTCCATGTTACTTACCCAGCCACATGAGTCCTTGGCAGGTTTAACCTTCCCTCTCAAAGTACTTTCACATCTGAGGGCCTTACATCCCTCCCAGCCCTGCCACTATTGCATAGTCAAGTGTGAAATAAACTGCAATGCCCCACCAGATAAAGAAGTACCGTTACTTTCCAAGTGGTCGCCTTGGGGTGAGCCAAGGGAAAGCTGCCTATTGCCACAGACCACATGAGTGGGGATACAGGGAAAACATCACTCAGTGATGAGTTTCACCCATTTAAAGGCTGCTGGTTTAATCCTTGTTCATTTCCTAACTGATGCTGTTCTCATTAGTTCCACACAATAACTAGTTTATAATTGCATTGCTGCTTACAAGTGCTAGACAAGTGCCATAGATTTTGTTCTAATTTTTTAACAAAGGGTATTATAATTAAATGAAACAAAATTAAAAAAGAAAAAAAAAAGAAAGAAAAAAAAAATCAGGGATCATGCAGAAAGATAAGAGAAAAATAAATTGCATTTTCAGCCTAAGAACTTTGATAGTTTCCTAATAACTACAACAGGGAATGTTAGGGTTATATCTGTACATTTAATTTAGACTCTTGCGTGCCAGTACTTCAAGGTTTCAATTTTATGCTGTGTATCATCTAAGGTCTGTCTGGGATATTCGGAAATGTGTTTCTAATTGCTTTCTTCATGCAAAAGAGATGCCATAGATTACCAACAGCAGACCTATTAATCATCAATCTAAGTGCAGCTAGCCTTCTGCATACAATATTTATAAGTGTTTATATACCTCTGGCTAATGCTCACAATCAATGACTGCTTGACAAGGTATGCTAGAGAGTTATCAAATCTTTCCAGGAGATTTAGTCTGTAGTTGACCTTTATTCCAGATGATATTTGTGATAAAAAGAATTTTATTTAAAGGAAATTATGTTTAAAATGTTTGCTTTCACGGGGAACTGAGAAACTGACTGGCTCTATATTTCTTGTAGACCTGGGGGGCTTTTTATTGCTGCATGCCTAGTCTTTCAAATCCTCATCAACATCAACTACTGTATTAGTTTAATTGTGTCTCCCCATACCCTATAAGACAAAGTAGGAGTCTAATCAATTTGCAAATAAATTCTATTCACCTATTTATATTTTAAAGAATGCATTCATCAGCTGCTGGTCAAACAACATCTAAGCATTCAGTTTTTCTTTTTATAGTCAAGCTCAAAAAATTGTTGTAGTTCAGCAATGAGAACTACAGAGTCCTCTTTCATTTCCATTGAGCTCTTATGCTAAGAAACAGAGCTGGTCAAATGATTTATTTCCTTTATTTATTTATTTTGCAAATAAACTATGTGATGATATTCATTCTTTCTTTTCCCTCCTGCTTGCAAATCATTTGTGAACCAATCCAAGTACTGTGACTGTATATCTTATTTACAGGCATTGCCACAAACTTATTCCAGTCTTTGAAACATTTGCAATCACTTTGCTTTGAAAATGTGCTATTTGGTCTTCTTGGTGTGCAACTGGTCACATAAGAAATACTAGAGAACAAACATTGAATCCCTCCAGAAGTCATTTTGCTCGCACGAAGAGGAATTCCCCAGCCATTTCAATAAAACTAACCCTGGTGGAGAATCATAGATTGGGGGTGGGTGGGGGGGAGGGGAGTGACGACACTCCAAAACTCAGCTGTTTGTCATTATCCACAAAATACCCTGTATTTGACCTCACCTCTTCTTTTTACTTCCCAGGAGCTGTTCCTCTTGCCATCGCTTTTCAGAAGAAGCATTAGGACCCTTACCTCCCAGAACCCTGTCATTTGCCTGGACTCCCATGTTACTGAAGCACGGTGCTCTGTGCTTGGCATGGTTGCAGCATTGCTCCAGAGAGGATTCTGGCTCATGTTTGCCCATTTGTCTGCAGCTCCTAGCTAGAAATGTAAAACAAGCTTAGAGCTGTGAAGCTGGCCATGGACAGCTGTGTACATCTCATGGAAAGAAGAAGGGAAATATTTCTGGAGGTCCCCAAGCCACAGTCAATACCTTTGAAAGGCTGGATGATATACTAAGTTTCTGTGACAGATGCTAAAATTGCATGTTAATGGCATTTGCTGCTTGATTCAGCCTAAACTCTGCTGACTTTCTACTGCCAGAAGACTGGGCTTTGGAATTTTCTTTCCTGTTTCGTCTGGTCTAACTCCGAATAAGTAGGTAGGGACATCACAGAATTAGAAACTTTTGGACTGTTTCCTCTGCGCTGTATGATATTCCCAGCATATATCAGGGAAGTTGAAGTCTCCCACGAGAACGAGTGTTGACGATTGCGTGACTCGCTCAAGCTGCTCATAGAACGCCTCATCCTTCTCTTCATCCTGATTAGGCGGTCTATAACAGACCCCCACCACGATGTCACCCCTATGGGCCTTTCCCCTGATCCTTATCCATAGACACTCAACTGTATCATTCCCAACCCCAAGCTCTTCAACGTCAAAATTGATCCTCGATATCTTCTACCATCCAGTGACAACAAAACTGTAATTACACGAAAAGAGGCAGATGTTCAGCAGCAAGCTGTGCTTCAGTTGTGCATTTCCTTTTGAATCTGAGGTAACTCCTGGCAGTGGTAGGTAAAATGACTTTTCAAACATAAACAGAAAAGCCCCAGCGGAAGAAGTATGATGTATAATCCTCAGAGGAAATACAGCACACTGTATCTCTACCCAGTGCAGACAACAAAGGCCCCTCTGAAAGAAAATGTAGCCAACGTTTTTAGACATTCTGCTCCCTCACATCCAAATCTGAAGTGATTTACAAGAATTCAGAATCTTAGTATTGAAGAACAGATGCCTGGAAAGCAGTGATACGTTTCTCCATGTGAGTGTGTGTTTGCGTGCCCCAGAAGAATGTATGTCCCTCCGATGGTATCACCAAGCTGTTCAGGCTAGCGTGCTACCGACTGCACGAGTTAAATAGCTAAGAAAGATGCTCTATGTGCACAAATATGGACCAGGCAGACAGCTGCACTTTTGAGCCCCTAACTAAACACAATATTAAGCACGTACTTGGCTTTAAACTTGTAAGTATTGAAATGAACAAGGTTACTCATCTGCTTAAAGCCAAGGGACTGCTGAGGGACCTGGCACTGTCCTCAGGGGAGTCCCTCCCCAGCCCACCACTGCTTCTCTGGCTGCACCACAGAGCTGGGACCCTAGCATTAGTCCCCACAGCAAACCACAATTTGTGGTCATAAGCACTTTCCACTTCACATGCCAGGAACATTTTTAACAGCTTATGTATCTTATTTCCGACTTGAGCACACACGACCTTTGGGATTACAGTATGGAGTCCTTACACTTCATACAGAGCATTTCATCACAACCTCGTTCCCCGTCAGCATTAAAGCTGACAACAGGTTGGCTGGACACAAGATGGTAGACTGGCAACAGATACCCGTAACCTATTATACAAAACAGCGCATAGCTCCTATGCTGCATACCATGAACTTGGCAATATATATAGCAGAAAAGGGAATCTACTCCAGTGTTGAGCTGCCACCTTGCCCGCACATATGTGAGTTTTGCTGTTGTACATATTTCAAGTTATACATGTTAAAATAGCCAGCCTCATGCCACAGTGGATGGCAACCGTACTGTCAGCTGTTTCAGGACTGCTTTCATTTTTTAGAGCCCAAAATGAAACATCATATGCCTGTTTAGCTCAGGCGGTTTAGGCAGATTTAGTTCATGCTTTGGAGGAAAGGGAAAGTAATGCCTCAAAAAACCTCAAAACCAAACCAAAACCCTACACTTTCCCCCTCTCTCAATCCTGTCTTAATATGTTTCCAGTAGGAATCAACATACCAAAGCATGAGTCATTTTTCAGTGGTTTTCATATAATGCTTTCTTATGAACTTGTGTTCGGCTGCTCTTGCTGAAGGGAGCATCAGGACCTTCTGGAAAGGCAAGCATCTTGCCCCCAGCTTCTGTAAATGCATTCCTTGTAAACTAGTTTAATTTGTTTCAGCTTCAACATCTTCCATTGTATTTACCAGCAAAATCTGTGCATACACAGATTGAGCTAAATGACAAGAGCTTTTTCCATCAAGATACTTTTTTTTCAGTATGTATACATTTGTTCAGCTTTGTTGCCAGGAACCTATCCGCTCTAATGGAATACAATTATGCCCAGAATGTTATTTTTGTAATATTTTAGAAGTACCATTTAGCACAAACCTGCTATCTTTTCCCCATATGCACGCTATTTACAATTTCAGCAGACCATTTCAATGCTCACCTCAGATTTCGTCTCTAGAATTAGAAAGAGAGAATATTAATCACTAAACTATTTTTGCTTCAAAATGAGCTAATATATTTTACAAAAAAAAAAAAAAAGGAATTTTCTAAAGCTCTTTGAGCAATTAGATCCATTAAGTATGCACCTTCCTTAAAGGCAATATTTAACCAAATAGGATGGCCATATACAATATTTTATTCAGATGACATTCTGGGTTTTAGCATAGTTAGCGTTTATGAGAAGAAGCCATTGCTTAGTGAATATTTTAAAATGATCCAAACAGACTATTTATCATCTCCAGAAGTCTCTAACTGGCTGTTTATGTTTCACTTATACCTGAGTAAGGTGACTGCTTTCTGGCCACGAGCAATTTTTAACGTATCCTTCAATAATACTTTCTCAAAAGCCATTACTGGCCTATGTGCATATAGAAAGATTGTCATCAGTGTGTCAGCAAACATCCAAATGTAAAGATAATTTGAGAGAGAGATGTGCTAAAATTATGTCAAGGGACAGGTGAATGTTGGTTAAGGAAGGGTACCTTTTTTGAGATTACTATCCATAAATTTTATGGGAGCTATAGGCAGAGACTATCTGGAGTGAAAACCAGGCTCTTTCAATTTAGGCTGTGTGTTCTGAGGTAGTCATCGAGCTCCTGGTGAAGTGCTTTTTCAATTAATTTTGAAGGCAAGGTAGGATTGATACTAGTCTCGAGTTTCCCAGATGCACTGTAGAGTCCTTATTAAATCAAAGATGTGACCTCATCAATCTTAAGCCTGCTGAAAAAGAGCTTGTACAGAGAGGTAAGTCACCTAGCAGTGCTAGAGAGGCTGCACAGGACAGAGGTTCTGCCTAATGTGCTAAGAAGACCCAAAAGAGAAAAGGGGGAGGGAGGAAATCCTGTCATTTGTGTGTTAGAGAAGAAGAAAAGATATTTATGTTTTTTATGGCTAAAAATCAGAAGCTCCAGTTTCTAGAAGATGCTTAAGTCTATTTGGATCTTTAGAATATTGAGTAAAACATCATAGTGCAAATCAGAGTACAAATACCTAAAGAATGATTTAGTGGGAAGTGGTACATTTCCAGCTACATTTGAGACATTCGTTTGAGCTGATACAAAGAATGACACCCTTGATGATACTCAGAGATATTCCTGTTTAATTAAGTGGTACTGCATTAGCTAGTTCCCACCAAAGCTATGTCTTCAAAGATCAGCTTTCAAATATGTTGTAACTTAAAAAAAAATCCAAAACTTTCTATTGCAAATATTTCTCTAAAACACTAAAATTCTTGGTTTGGGAGAAAAACCAATACTGAATATTAAGCTTCTGCCATGCACTTTGTCTACTGTACTGAAAGACAGACTAAGCACACTGACCTCTCCAAAGCCAGTTCCCTGTATTTCCTCAGGACACCCCATCCCTGGAAACATTCAAGGCCAGGTTGGATTGGGCTCTGATCTCGTTGAAGACGTCCCTGATCCTTGCAAGGGGGTTGGACTACATGATCTTTAAAGGTCCCTTCCAACCCAAACTATTCTACGATTCTATGATTCTGTTTTGTCTACTCCCTAGCCATACCCTTGTGGTCAGAATCCTCTCCTCAAAGATGCCATAAGGTAAGTGCAACCAGCAGCCAAGAACTTTTCTACCCATCTGACGAAAATTCATAATCACTGCAGGTTTCTTCCTCAGAGATCTGCAAGTCAAAATGGCAGCACAGCTAGATGAACTGTGACAACAACAGCTCCCCAACATTGCCTCAGATGTTAGCCCCACACCTCAATTTCTTTCAAAACATGATACCATCCTATGACACTTATCCTCAGCTGGTGTCAATCAGTACAGTGGCACTAGCTTATACAGCAGAAAATTAGACCTTGCAACTTGTACTTTTGCAGTGCTATAAACATTGAGAGTCAAACTCGGGGTCTTTGCCACCAAAAAGCACATATTTCCACCTTGAAACTTAAGAATAATTTTGTAGCGGTAACTAAGAGATAGACTTTTCCTGTCAGTGAATCAGCTGCTGGAGGAAGACTTCATTACACGTACAAGACACTGCATTTACATTTTGACCCATTTTAAAGATGGTTGAGGGGGAGTGACAAGTCAGTCAGAAATCCTAATATTTTGGCAGAGTTCATTCCAGACTCCTAACAGGAAGAAAAATAATAGTGTAGATTTAAATACAGTAGCTTGTTCTTATGTTTTATTTATGACAGTCATTTAATTAGCAATTCTTTACCTCTACTGCGCTCCCCATTTCTTCTTTTGAAATGTTCTGGCTATACTGCATGGTTCAAAGAGCATGCATACCCTCCAGGGAAAAGCAGAATGGGCACCGGGCTTTCTACTCAAAGTAGACCTGGTGATAGTTTTTAGTTCAGCTCAGGAAAGCAGCTTTGAAGTTACTTTCCTAATATTTCTCTTTCTTGCACTTGAGTTCATATTGCAAAGGTCTCTAGGCTGCAAACTGGATTCCCTTCAGATGAGGTCAAACCAAAAGCTGTATCCCTGAGCCACACCTGGTGTGGTCCAGCTATGAATGCGTATTGGGTTGACAGGCAGCCTGGAGCTAGTCTGAGGTTAAAGCCACCAACAGAGAAGTCATGCAGACCTTGGGCACCCAGGAGCAGCTGTCTGACTCTACAGATCTGCTCTTGTTGCACCGTGTTGCCTTCTGATGCAGACATGTCTTCATGTGTCACTGTTTCCATACTTTGAAGATGGAGGGAAATTTGATAATCAGGACCCAACTGATTCAATAGATTAAACTGCAGATGGAAAGTCATAAAATCCTGTAAAGTCACCTTCAAATGCTGAGTATTTGAGAAATGCTTTGTGTCACAGATCTGGCTGAGCTCTTCCTGATGGAGAGAGTACCACGGCAGTGAGCACTACGGCTTCAACAGGGGACAGAGTGTTACCCATTCTGTGCATCCCCCTCCCTTCCTCTGACCCAGTATTCACTTGCAAAGTACCTCTTTCCCAGATCTGTGGTTGTATGGATATTGTGAACTAGAATTCAATTCTTCCAAGGCACATCAGAGGTGGGGTGCAGAGAGAATTTGAAAGCTGTGCCAAGGGGCTGTAAAAAGACCACCGCACCACCTGTGCTACATGCTATATCACTGGGAGTCTAATAAGCACTTCTCTACAACTCACTCTCTTTTTGGGGTACATACAACTGTATTCATATTCCTCTCTGCCTCACTGCCACCACAAAATGTAATGCTTCCATCTTGCTCTTGTATAAAAGAAAAGGAGAGAAAAAGTCCCCAGAATGACATCACTTCTGTCTTTTTTTTTCACCATCTTCCAGTGCCCTCCACAAAGATGTACTGATTGGGAATCACAGGATAACAGATCTTTACTAAAAGTCCGTATTATTCAGCAATATTCTTAGGAATCTACCAAATAATTTCTCAAGGGGGTAGGAGGGAAAATGTGAAGCCTGTTTCCCAGGAGCAAATGAGGCAAATCCATCTTACTGCCAGACTTATGCACACACACCACTTTTTGCAGTCTAATTCAACACAAACATAGAATACAACTGGACCAACAGCGAAATTAAGAATGCTGCATTCAGACCAGTCTATCATGTAACCCTGATATGCATGGGAGAGCCTCCAATTTCAAAGATAAATCAGAAGTTGTACGCATAAAAATCTTTATTTCATCACATCTTCTAAGGCAGATAAACTGAATTCCATATCAATCACCATGTTCTGATCTTCTAAGCCTTTCATCGTTTTAACAAAGCACCTAAGTAATGGTGCCAAATACTGCAATTTACAATATAGCAAAGCTGGGTAATTTTGAGTTATTTTTGTAAAATACTCATCTTATTTATGTATGTTTTGATCTTAAATTACAAGGTGTTCTGCTTACTTTGTATTGAAGATGTTGGGGATATTTTGTAACTACAAAGGGTTGAAGAAAGTGTCTTAATAAGTGCTTTAGAATCATAGAATCTTCTAGGTTGGAAAAGACCTTTAAGATTGTCATGCCCAACCATTAACCTAGCACTCCCATGTCCACCACTAAATCGTGTCCCTAAGTATCACATCTACACATCTCTTAAATACCTCCAGGGATGGACACTCCATCACTTCCCTGGGCAGCCTGTTCCAGTGCTTAGCAACCCTTTCAATTAAGATATTTTTCCTAATATCCAATCTGAACCTCCCCTGGTGCAACTTGAGGCCATTTCCTCTCATCTTATCACTTGTTACTTGGGAGAAAAGAACAACACCCACCTCACTACAATCTCCTTTCAGGTAGTTGTGGAGAGCAATAAGATCTCCCCTCAGCCGCCTCTTCTCCAGATTGAACAACTCCGGTTCCCTGAGCTGCCTCCTCGTAAGACTTGTGCTCTAGACTCTTCACAGCTTTGTTCTTCTTTGGACACACTCCAGCACCTCGTCTTTCTTGTAGTGAGAGGCTGTTGTGGCTTGAACTCAGTCAGCAATCAAGTACCAAGCAGCTGCTTGCTCCTCCTCCCACTCTCCAGGGGATGGGGGAGAAAACTGGGAAGAAAAAAAAACTCATGGGTTGAGATAAAGACAGTTTACTAGGACAGCAAAGGACAATATTACATATATAACAATAATAATAACAACAACAACAACAGAAATAATAAAATATACAAAATTAACAATGTGCAATTTCTTACCACCTGATGACTGATACAGCCTGTCCCGAACGGCAATCATAGAATGAAAAAAATCCTGAAAATGGTCCCGGAATTATTCTGAACAGTGAGAGAAAACACTAGCCAGCTCATGACCTATATACTGATTATGACAAGCAACCTTTACTTATATACTGAGCATAACGTTTATGGCACGGAATATTCTCTTTGGCCAGTTTGGGTCAGCTGTGCTGGCTATACCCCTCCTGGCTTCCTGCACCTGCACATTAGCTAAACCTAGGAAGCTGAAAAGTGTCCTTGATCTCTTAGGAACAACTATAACGTCAGTGTATTACCAACATTCTTCACATAACAGATCTCATACTAAATCCAAAACAAAGCAGCTACTGAGAAGAAAACTAGCTTCATCCGAGCCAAAACTAGGACAGCCCAAAACTGCACACAGTATTCGAAGTGCAGCCTCGTCAGTGCCAAGTACAGGAGGATGACCACTTCCCTATTCCTGCTGGCCATATTGTTCCTGAAACAAACCAGGATGCTATTGGCCTTCTTGGCCACCTGGGCACACTAATGGCTCATACTGGCTGTTGACCAATACCCCCAGGTCCCATTCTGCCGGGCAGCTTTCTAGCCACTCTTCCCCAAACCTGCAGCATTGCATGGGGTTGTTGTGATCCAAGTGCAGGACCTGGCATTTGGCCTTATTGAATCTCTTATAATTGGCCCCAGGCCATGGATCCAGCCTGTCCAGATCCCTCTGCAGAGCCTTCCTACCCTTGATCAGATCAACACTCTGGCCCAACTTACTCTCATCTGCAAACTTACTGAGGGTGCACTCGATCCCCTCATCCAGATAATTGATAAAGATATTAAACAGAACTGACCTCAGTACTGAACCCTGGGGAACATCACTTGTAACTGGCTGCCAACTGGATTTAATTCCGTTCATCACAACTCTTTGGGCTCAGCCATCCAGCCAGATTTTTACACAGGGAAAGTAACACCTGTCCAAGCCATGAGCAGCCAGTTTCTCCAGAAGAATACTATGGGAAATGGTGTCAAGGGTTTGCTAAAGTCTAGGTAGACAAAATGCACAGCCTTTCCCTCATCCACCAAGTGGGTCACCTTGTCATATCAGGAGACCAGGTTAGTCAAGCAGGACCTGCCTTTCATAAACCCACCCTGACTGGGCCTGATCACCTAATTGTCCTGTACATGCCGTGTGATGGCAGTCAAGATGATATACTCCATAACCTTCCCCAGCGCTGAGGCCAGACTGACAGGCCTGTAGTTCCCCAGATCCTCCTTCCGGCCCTTCTTGTAGATAGGTGCCACATTTGCTAACTTCGTCACCTGAGACCCTGGTTAGCGAGGACTGCTGGTAAATGGTTGAAAGTGGCCTGGTGAGCATGAGCACTTCCACCAGCTCTCTCAGTAAACTTGGGTGGATTCCATCCAGCCCCATAGACTTATGAGTGTCTACATGGTGTAGCAGGTGCTTAAAAATTTCCCCTTGGAATACTGGGGCTTCATTCTGCTCCCCATCCCTGTCTTCCAGCTCAGGAAGCTGGGTATCTGGAGAACAACTGGTGTTACTATTAAAGGCTGAGGCAAAGAAGGCATGAAGTACCTCAGTCTTTTCTTCAGCCTTTTTCACTCTTTCCCCCTGCATCCAATAAAAGATAGAGATTCTTCTTAGCCCTCCTTTTGTTGCTATGTATTTATAGAAACATTTTCTGTTGTCTTTTATGATAGTAGCCAGATTAAGTTCTAGCTGGGCTTTGGCCCTTCTAATTTTGTCCCTGCACAACTTCACAGCATTTTTGTAGTCCTCCTGAGGGGTCTGCCACTTCTTCCAAAGGTCATAAACTCTTCTTGTTTCCTGAGTTCCAGACAAAGCTCTCTGTTCAGCCAGGCTGGTCGTCTTCTCTGCCGGCTCATCTTTCAGGACATGGGGACTGCCTGCTCCTGCACCTTTAAGATTTCCTTCTTGAAGAATGTCCAGCCTGGCAGGAATGTCCTGCTCTGCAGGACTGCCTCCCAAAGGACTCTGTCAACCAATCTCCTGAACAGGCCCAGGTCTACCCTCCAGAACTCCAAGGTAGGAGTTCTGCTGACCCGCCTCCCTACTTCTCCAAGAATCTAAAGCTTTATCATTTTGTGATCACTATACCCGAGATGGCCTCCAACCATTACATCATCCGCAAGTCCTTCTCTGTTCACAAACAACAGGCCCAGTGACGCACCTTCCCTAGTTGGCTCACTCACTAGCTGTGTCAGAAAGTTATCTTCTGCACACTACAGGAACCTTTATTTAAAGAGAGTATGTAACCCACAAATACACTTTAGAAAGTAAATCCCTGAGTTTGAAGTGCATGGTACTTTGCCATCTATGCTAGCGTGGGCACTGAGTAAAGGACAGAGAGGCATTCAGCTCTGGGTCATCACTTGCAAGACACAGCAAGGCCCCTTTGTTGTGTGGTTTTGAAGCCAAAGGCATGATTCAGTCATCAGCTGAGCCTGAAGCACTCCTCTTCTCCAATTCTCTTTGCAAGTTTTCCATACTCTGAGGCTTGAGATAATTGACTTCAAAAAGACAAATACTCACAACTGTTGTCTTCCGGAGAGGTGTGTTGTCTCTTGCATTCGTTGTCTCAGCACGTTAGGCTGCCAATGAAGCCTGGAGGGGGCTCAGTGACTGCTACAAGCTCCCATCTAGGCAGGAGCATACATCTTAGTGGAATGTTTCACTGAAAGCCATCTTCTTCCTGGAAAAGAAGATGTTGACTCTTTCCGTGAGAGAGTATTATGATGTCCCTTATCATCTTGTTCAATTTAGAATATTTGCATTCCTCTGCTTCTTACAACTGGAAATGTCTTAGCTGCTATTTAATGTTTTGTGTTATTTAAATTGGATCTAAATCTTATTTACCTAGATCTATTAGAATTCCCATTCTGTTTTTACACTTATTCTGAGCTACAGCTTCAAAAGTATCCTTCTCCTTCCTTTTTTAGTTCAGTCTATTTTTCTTTTTCCTTAAAGGCTCCACCTCCTCCCAAGACCAAACACTTGTGAAGTCTTTTTTTTTTTTTTTATAATATACACAGGAGTACAAAATGTGATCCCTATCCTTAAAATCTTGCAGTGTAATTGCATCAGCATGTCCAATCTCTCTCAGTTTACCTCTCAGCATCACCTGTTTCAGAAGCAATGCCTCTGCATGCTGTCTTGTCACTGACACCACTTCAGCCTCTGCATTCATATGCACAGATATTTTTGAAGGACAAACCAGAAAAGACCAGTAGTGAGGTTAGACAAAAGTAAGACACAAAATACCTTGTTATCTTGAAAATGGCTTGGATGCTACAGTTGTATCTTTTCTTACTGGGCCACATAATGGTAGATTCTCCTTCAGGTGAAAAAAAAATGAAAGGAAATGGAAAATAACCTATAATTTCTCTATCCCCATAAACATTCCACACTACCCAAAATGTACAAAGTTAATGGAGTTTATAAAGTGAGACACTAAGAGGGAGGGCTTATGAGGAGTTAATGAGGATTTCAATCAAGTAAATTACTGCCTTTATACACACCCTGAAGCAAAGTGGCCCAAAACTGTTTAGTTTTAATACACACACTTCTAGACTTTCTTATGTGTGCATATATGTGTATGTGCATACATATTTTTTTATTATTATGTTTATTTTTCGTCTTTGTGAGAGGGCTAGACTATGCAGGTTGGAAAGCTGGGTAAGGGGCAGCTCTCATCTCCAGCCAGCGTCAAATACGTAGCCTTAGCTGGGAAAAAAAAAAGTCAAGAAAAACATGCTAATAGTGGACTAGGCAATACCCAGGGATTCCCACTGGAATAGAAATTACCTCTCTGGAAGATGACTGCGGACCCTTTTGAAAGTCACCCTCAGAGTTACATAAGCATGATTTAGATTATTTTTTCTCTAACTGCATCACCTACAGTTACCTGCAGTGAAGCTCCTCTGCCACTTTTTCTTACCCACTGACTTTTATGGGGAACACTTTCTGGAGTTCCTCACCATCAGCACAGTATTTGTCTAACTGAAAAAAAAACCCCTAGTATTAGCTGCAGATTTGCAGATGTCACTGCTCATTCTCATGTCAGTCAGCTGAGGAGTGATCAGCCTGACTTGCCTTCCCTATTCTTTATGACTTTCTAGCCTTTTTGGAGATCCACTGGGGGTGGTATTAGTTCCATACCTGAGAGATCTTCTCCAGGTTCTACTTTAAATATGCTTCTGTGCTTTTAACTAACAGTGCTAGCAGCCTGGTGATATCCCTTGCTGAAGAGAATTCTCCATGGTAGCATGAGTGGAAGCTTACATTGGTTCAATTTGACCCTTGTTAAGACAGTTAACAACAAAGATCTGGCCTAGCTGAGGTGGATTAGTCTAACTCTCTTTCTAGGGACCGGTTCCATTTTTTTCCTCCTACCTTTCTCAGCCAAAGTGCATGAAAACTATCCTATTTGTGGTCCTTTGTTCATTACACTTATGCGTATGCAGGTCTTACTTCTGTGGGTTGTTTTCATTTGTGCAAGAATTCCCAATAAACGTCAGCACATCCTAAGGTAAATGTGTAAAGGGCTTGAACCAGAAACGCACTACTGCTACCTGCAACTTCTTGGTCACCTGGCAATACTTTTTAATAAAACTACCAAGTACCATAACACGGATATCTATAAAATATAGTGCCTGTATTTAGGAAGGGGTTAGCCAGCAGGAGAGAAGGAATGTGGATAACCACAGTCCTTGAATTCTGACTTCAGTGGTATGCAAAGCTTCAGAATAGCTTTCAAGGGAAAAGATAATTAAAGACATGGAGGTCAAATGAAAATGGCATAAAATACAGCATGGGCTTAATGAAAGTAGATTGTACCAGATTAACCTCATACATTTCTTTGACAAGATAACCTACATTCTAGACAAAGGACATGTGATTGATCCCATCTGTCTTAACTTTAGTGAAGTCTATGATAACACACAGGGAATTATTAGTAAAACAGGAATAGATGGGGATTAGCAGAGAAATTGTGAGGATGAGAAGCTATCTCAAGTCAGACACAAAGTGTACTTTTTGAAAGGGAAGGTTTATGGCTGAAAGGAGCTTGTAAATTAGGTTCCTCAAGAATCAGTTTTGACCTCACTTTATGTAACTTTATAAAAGTCACTAATGATCAGGGAAGAAACATTAGGAAAACACTGATGAAAAAATAAAAACTCAAATAACTTGCAAACGGTAGTGCTTTCAGTGCAGGGAAAAACTGGACTACAGTACAACACGGAAGACTAGGTTAATGAAATGGGAAGAAATCTCAATGTAAAAACTGAAGGATCACAATCTTCGTGACTAACAGCAAGAAATTCTCCTATAGACTGAGTGCTTCTCCCTTGGAAATGGCTAAGGTGAAGAGGGACTTGTTCCCACTTGCTGATTTGTGGGAGTGCTATGAGCTACTAATATGAGGGCATTGTGAAAAAAAACAAATGCTATCATAGCACACGTAAACAAGAGCTATTTCTGTAGAGGTGGGGAAGGATGCTTGCTATTTGGAGAAATAAAATTTTTAATGGAGGAGGCACAAGGAAAAATTACAGGGATAATCAAATGAATGAAGAACTTATTTTTTTGGTGAAAAGTCTAGAAGAAACTTGAGATAGAAAGGCTGAAAGGAACATGATTGTTATCCACTAAATTATTTAGGCTAAAATCAGAGTTCACCCAGGAATGACTACAAGCTTTAAACGGGATTGCCTGGGCTTGAGAAATATGGACTCAAGAATTAGATTAGTTTGGTGGGAATAACAGGGACAAGAAAACTGGTTTTAACATAATTTTACAGTGAAGGAGATCGTGTGACAGTGCTGCCACTAGCCAGGGACGGCACTCAATTAACTATGAAATCTCCTTTCCATTCCTGTATGTTACCTTTAACAGAAGCAGTAATCCAAATCTGCCACTTAAAAAGAGCAGTGCAGAGTAGGGGAGGCATTGCCAGACACCACAGGTCCACAGATGGCTGTGGCGTTTTGCCGTCACCCACCTTGGTATACAAACCCTTAAACCTGGCAAGAAGGAGCGAGTCTATGAGAGCAACGATGCAGGTGAACACACATTTGCTTCTGATAAGAGGTTTCCTCCTGGTTTACATTCACAGCATCTCTATATAGCTGGCAAAAACAGGCTTGAGGTACAGGCTACAAGAGTGTTCTGTGGTAGATTTAATTTAGCTAGTGTAAGTCACAGAAATGTGAAGATGTGGCATCATGGACTCCAGCGGGACTGCAGCAATCCTGCCAGGGACTGGGGGTACATGCACTCCAGTTTAATCAATACCAGCAAAGTGTGCTTCCCACACTGCCATTTTTTTAGGTAGACATATCCCCCAAAGCTAATAATCCATAATATCCAGAGGATTCCACATCTAGAAATACACTGTAGTTTAATTTGTACTTGATACTATATGAAAAAAAAAGTGAGGAGCTGAGTGCTAGCCTCTCTGGGTTTCCGTATTCTAAGATAGACACATTTCATTACTTTTGTCCAATTTACTAGGGTCTTTTTCAGTCCACTGATGTCTGTGTTATTCATGTACATGAAACCAGTAGGAGAGATATATTAGCCAAAGACTGTTTATGATGCACTGAGAGGAGATTGCCCAATTGAGACAGTGCTCAAGTGCTTCCCAGTCAAAACACAACTGCAATTGTAGATGCAGAAAGAGTGGGTTTCTTCCTTTCTTTTTTAATCCTCTCTCAATTCTTTAATGACCTAAGCAGTTATATAAACATAGAAAAGTGTTTCGGCAAACGTACTTTAGGGATGTTTAACAGGTCTGGAAGGTATTGTTCCGCAGAAATCATCACCATTATTGACGCAGGCAGCAGTAACTCAGTTGTGATCTGAAATTTTACCAGAAACACGTGAAATGCAAGAGCCATAAATAAAAATGCTTAAGCTTCAGGAAGAGAACGAAATATGAAAACGAATACAGCACCATTTCTTTTGCAGAATTAAATAATTTTGTAGGAGATGGTTCTGTTTGTCAAAGATCAAATCAATTTAAGATGACAAAATTCAATTATTTTTCTAACCTCACATGGTGAAGTTGCTCCTGTATTACCAAAAAATCTACCCTTCCCTAACCCATGCATGTTATTCCAAAATAACCTTTAGCAGCTGCTTCTTGTGAAATGCTGGAACACAGGAGAGCAGGCTGTGGATAACAGACATCTGCTGTCCGCTTTTTAAATTATCTGTGAGGGCCCAGGCTTCTCTTAGGTAGCCCAATTCCCACCAAGAAGCGTTACCCCAAATCCACAGAGCATTGCAGCTCCTTTGCACCACATTAGCAATACAAAGCATTAAGCTGGGTTTATCACCCGAGAAACAAACATAGCCTGCCATTATCATGGTCAAAAAATGAGGATTGCAGCCAGAAATATTCCCTTGGAGTTATGGCACAAGTCTCACATGAACTGTTCAAACTCATCACCCTTGAACTGGAATCCTAGAATTTTGCTTTCACCTCAAAACTAAACTCTGAGCACTAGCCTGCAGCTGCTGCACATCAGTGCAGTGCCATTTTGATCTCCCTCTAGTGCAAGGTGACTATACTAACTGCCTTTTGGAGGCAAATTATCCACCAGGGCCTTTTTAGTAGATGAATATAAATTTAGAGGCCAACATGAACACATAGCTCTTTGCACATTACTATTTTTTTTTGTGCTGCAAGCCTCAAAGTCTTTCTGCCTTTGCTATACCATGGCAAATGGGGAACAGACTTCTGTTTCCTAATACTAGTATCCAAAAAAAAAGGTTGCAGACTCAGTTGTCCATGGCAACAGCAATATAATTATTTAGCCTCTAATTAATAGCATAGAGTGAGTGCAATTATCAGTAAGTTTATGTTTCCACAAATAGCAATTCTGTTCCTTTCTGCACAAGTATTATGCAGCACACAACCCTAATCCAGCTGCCCAGAATGGTGCTTACCTGTGAAGTTTGTAGCAAATGACTCCCAATTTTAATGTTCAAGACCTTTTCTAATGGCAGACGACAAAGACTTCCACATACTGGAATTGTTTTTAGTTGGGTTTCATCAAAGTTGAAGATTTCCAAATGACAAATTCTGAGGTGTTTCTTCTCTGCCCTATTATATCTGCAGCCTGGCTAGGTAGTCCCACGGGGCTATTTTTACAGCAGTGGAAGCTGGAGTTACGTTCCTGCTGTGAAATGCCTCTGGATAAAGTTTTCCTTCCATTCGTGAAAGACCTCTCCACTCTGCTGCTTGCACTGGATAACTCAAGTAGGCCAACTGGAATATCCTTCTGACTGCTATGTGGCTCTTTTTGTTCACTGTGTTGTATTTTTCCTGTAGGTCCAGAGAAGCTCGAGTCCCCATGCAAAAATCCAAGTCATCTGAGCTGGTTCTCATGGAGAACAGCATCCTCGCTCTGCACTTGGAGGCAGAGCGACTGCTTTCACCTGAATATTTAGCCAAACCGCACCTAAATTTGTCTACCATTTGCATAACCTCCCTTCTCCATTTACCTGCCTGCACAAGCAAGGAGTTTTAGGATCATAGGAATGAGTGCTTTAGCAACAAATTGCACTGATGTGTAAATTGCACTTCCCTAATACTTCCTTACCCTACCTCCAGCCAGCTATACCTTGCTCTTGCAGGATACTTGTGAATAAGATGAAGTAAAGAGTTACTATCCTTGGATATAAGGCATGAGTCAGTTAAAGCAAGGATGAACAGGTTTTTTTGGGGAAACAAAACCAGTACACACTGTTTCTTTGTTTTCTTTCAGAAGGAGGAAAAGTTCAGGCTGTGACCATACTGGGAGGGGTGAGACTGCCTGAAGGATGTCTGATTGTAGCCAAAGATTTCTCTAGTCAGCCAGGTGAGCAATGGAAAAGATTCCCAAACTTTCCGTTTCCCACTGAGCAAGCAACCATAGCATACAATTCTAATATCTCAAACTCCATCTTAAAACCAGGAAAGATTTTGACCTTATGGCTGTCTTGCAGGCTGCTGCGTTGCCCTAATAGAAACCCTCTTCCCATTTCCAGCCTGTATTTGTTCATGGCCCTCTTACATCTGTTTCCTCTTGCACCAGCGTTGTCCTCTACCTTAAATATCTCTTTTCCTTTGTAGAATTTACCTCCCTAATGTATTTATAGATAGCAATCATATCCTATTCTCAGCCTTCTCTCTGTTTGTCTTAATAATGCCAGCATTTATATAGCATTTTTTATGTCTCAAGTTCTGCACAGACATTATAAGTTTCTCCTCACCAAGAAGATGCACAGATAAGCAATATGAGAGTTTTCATTTTTTTTATTTTTGGCTCTTTGTGTGTGTGTGTGATGCGATCATTCAGGCAGAAAGCTGAAGCTGTCACACCACAGAAAAGCATCACATTACAGCCAGGAGAAGAGTCAGAATTCACAAGCACCAAGTAGCATCCCTGGAAAAAAGCCTGGACCAAGGTCTATTTCAGCTTGGTTTTGCTTTATATTAGTTTTCTCCTCCTCCTAAAAATAGGTGTTTCATAATAGTCCGTAATCTGACCTGTTAAAGAAGTGACATTTTAGTAGGAACAATATTATTAAATTTGCTAGTAACATAAAAGAAAATAAGCTTACAATATATCTTCTTTTTGTATGACATTTCAATACTCTGGGTGCACTATTGCTCACCAATCCAAGGGTCACAGCTGAGCATGCTTTGTTCTGAAAATCTTGGAGGATGTTACATTTAGAAAATTTTAAATAGAATTATAATGGCCTCATATCTTCAAAAGCAGAGGAATATATATGGAGATACTGAAAGAATATATATTAAAAAAATAATGAAAAAATGTGATATCTTTGATTGCTTCCAAGAAAATCTTGCAAACAGCACAAAGCCTACGTGAAAATCTAGCAGGGTCTCTGGCTAGTTTTCAGATACATAACAGTGAACATGTAAATCTTTAGTGCTCAAAGAGCTGAAAAAAAGAAAGCAAGAAATCAGATCTTATACACACAAAAGTTTTTCTTTTCAAAAATTATCTAATTCATGTAAATACAACCGACTGAGTTTTCATTTAATACCAGTCCAAGCAAAATCAAAGTGTTAGACATCAATTCCTCAGTAAAAGGGAATTTCAGATATCTGGGTATCCTTGCATCTGATTAAAAAAAAAAAAAAAAAGAAACCAAAGACAAATTAAATCAATGGGTAAGTGTCTCTCATCTAAGAAAGTCCCATTTCACACCCCAGATAATTTGCAATAGGCAAGTTTCATTGCCTCTTCATGATGGCTGCAAGCTGCACAAAAAGTTGGCTATGTCAACAAAAATGCTGATCATCATTACTGTAGGTGTATTAATCCTTCCTCTTTTTCTAGTAATGGAAGTTGGTGGGAGAGGAGAAAGAAAGGTTCTAAATTGGAAAAGAAGCAATATTCCTAATATAAATTATGGTGCAATCTTAAAAGCAAGTAAGACCTGATAGATCACTGTCTAACTTGATATTTGCATCTCTTCCTGAGCACTGCCAAGGCAGCAATGCCCAGAAGTTACAGGTGAGCCCAAAGTGACTGCTAAATGCCAGAATATGGCAATTGCTTTTAAATCTATCTGGGCTTCAAGAGCAAGCACACAGCTGAAAAGGGTGTCTCCCTCCCTGCTTTATTCCCCAGTCCCTGGAGTGCCCCAGCACACCCAGCTCAGATGCTGCAGCCCGGCCTGAGCATCCTCACGACCCACTTACACCCGTTCACAGCAAAAAGCAACCCAAATGCCAAACCAATGACTGTACCTACAGCATGTAGTAATTTCCACCGGGGAGTGCCAGAGAAGATGTTACAAATCAGCAATTGGCTCAATACCTGTTGTAGCATCCAAGTCAAATGGATGAAATAAATAAAATCTGGTATATACATTCTGAACATGGAGAAAGGAAAAACTTTGTAGACACTGATGGATAGACATCTGCACTAAAAATAATAATGAAGATGCCTACGTGAAAGAGATTAAGACTAACCGCTGAAGAAAACCACCTCTTCACTTTATACTAAGACATCAGCAATGAATAGGTTACTGTAAAAATGGAAGAATGTATTTTGTGCAGTCCTCCAACTTCGTCCTCAGTCCAAGACCATTCAATATTTTCATTAATGATGCAGATGATGGAATACAGCATGTGCTTATTAAGTTTACAGACAACAACTAAAGCTGTGAGAACAATGGAGGATAGGACTGAAAATCAAATTGCATTGGCAAAATGGATAAATAGCTTGCAAAAATTGGATTCAGTTCAACTGGGAGGACAAGCGTGAGGCACAACACTTAGGGAGAGTAATCAGTTTGCATAAATACAAGATGGGAACAACTAGTTAAGTAGCAATTCAGCATGAAAGAATGTGAGGATTATAGGGGATTATAAAATAAGTACAGTTCAGCAATGTGGGGCTAATACAAAAGACACAAACACACGGGGCACCACAACGTATAATCAGGACAGTCTGTGAAATATATGAAGTAGTACTTTCTCTCTCAGTGCTGTGTAAAATTTTTGCTTTAGTGTTGTGTCTTCTTTGGATACTCTAAGAAAGACATGGGCCAGAATCCAAGGAGAACTGGAATGGTTAGAAGCTTAAAATATCTGACCTCCACAGAAAGAATGAATGAACCAAAAATAAAAAAAAAAAGATGGAGAGAAGACATTATGACAGTTACTGGAGGGATATAAAAAGGATAAATCAAGAACTGTCATAATGCAAGTAGAAAGTGTTCAAAGGAAATGTAGATGCACAGTAAACCTTTATTTATCTTGATACATAAATAGCAAAGAAAAGAGCAAGGTCATTAGATACTGAAGATGGAATCAATCTTGGTAGGGCCCATAAACTAAACAAGCACATCAGCATATTTTCACTAATGACGGCAGTATAGAATACTCAGATTATATAGCATAAAAGTGCAAAAATAGGTTCACTGTAAAACAGAGGCTAAAATGAGGCAGGACAAAAGGTCAAAGGTCCTTAATTCATGTGATTGGTGTGTTCAAATCACATCTATCCAAAAACTCTAGGACAAGTGTCATATAAAATACACTGTGATAGCAATAGCAAATATACTACCTGCACTTAAGAAACAGTAATAAATAACAGTAATAAATTCCAGTGAAGTACCTGAATCAATTTTGAAAGAGGCAATAATCAAAGATACAGAAATAAGGGAAAATGGTAAAATAGAATCTGAAATAGATTAATAAGAAATAGATTAGATTAACCCGACAACTTACTTTCTACACTGTTATTTGGGCTCTTGAAGAACAACTCTTATGGCACTGCATGAGAAATGACCCAGACAATATGACTTAGTACCGGCTGCTTAGCAAGGGGCTGAAAGGAGGTAAATATGAGCATTCTCAGAGATTGATTTCATAGTCAATATTATTCAGCAATATTTGTATTAGTGGACTCAGCAAAAACAGTATGAAGGAAGTTAGGTAATAGGCTGATGAGACAAAGCTTGTGAGCTTTGACCACTGATAATTACAAGGAGGTTGGAGAAAAGGGATGAAACACTGCACTGGAGGGCAGGAGTAGTGTGGGGTGGATGGGAAATGCAGGCAGAAGATTCGAGGGCTTCAGTTTGAGAAGCAAGACAGGAGTGAGCTATATTATCACAGTGATATTGAGCAAAGGTAATTGCACAAGATACAGGGCATGGGGAATGCTGTGGAAATCCTTTGGAGCTCTGTGGGCAACTCTGGTGATGCACATTCTAAGAAATTATGAATTTAAGCTATTTAAACTGAAGCAGGTCCACTGAACAGCTTCTTCGATGATCAGGGAAATAGAAAGCTCATCTGAGAAGAAGAGAAACTGTTTAACAAACGAAAGCTGAGAGGGAATATAATTGTTCTCTATAAACATATCAAAGGGGTAAACACCAGAGAAGGAGAAGAGCTATTTAAGTTAAAGGCCAGCATTGGCACAAGAACAAAAAGGTAGAAGCTGGACATAAATAAGGTTAGGCTGGGAGTGTGATTTCTAACTGTATATAGGTATTTTACAGTGAAGTTTTATTGGTTTGTAGAGATAACGTGTAAGGTGGCTGCCCGGGACTGCAGGGGGACTTAATTCAGTGAGAAAGAGAAATCCTTTCAATCCTGTGTCTCATAAAAAAAATAGAGAGGTCTCTCTCAAGTAGGCTGAATATGCACGTATAAATCAGTTGTGTTCATCACAGAAGCGTCGCTTCTAATGCACACAGTGTGAGGCACAATCAACCATCCTGAGAGGATCTTCAGGAGTCTGCTGTGATAGTAAGATAAATATGAGAAAACTATAACATCGAACTTTCCTCTAATAATTGTCAAGACCCCTGCACTGTAAGTTTTCCAAAAACTTGTAGCAACACATACATTGGTGACACTGCACATGCAGTCTAATGCAGCAATAACTTACCAAACTGTGTCAAAAAGGTGGCTATGCACATGTATTAAAAGAAAAAAAAAAAAAAAAGAAGAGAGAAGAAAATGTTTTCATAATCCCACCAAGTTAAATCCTGACATTCT
>WHYT01017028.1:359222-370229 GCA_009806455.1 Tetrax tetrax
CAAACATACTTTGCAACAATTAGAACTGGTCAAATATAAAACCCAAACCCATTAGGAAATAGTTCTAGATTTTTTTCTATCTCTTAAGGTGTGGTTTTGACCCTTTTTTGTTCTTCAAATGACTTCATGAAAAATGTTGCTTATAATGAAAAAAACCTAAATATCTGTGAAATGTTACAAAAAAGTCAACTGCTAAAAAGTGTCTTTATTTTGATAAAGTTTGATGAAATAGTCTACTAAATTTACAGTAATATGTTTGAGATAAAACTCTTTGGAAGTAACCAATTTTTTAAAAGTTAACAGTTTATTAGTTGTCAGATGATCTTTTGACAAGAAATATATTTTAGTGAGAATTTAGTAATACGCAAAATACATTTTCTACTCAGCATTTTGCCAAGGGGAACAACTTTAAGGCCTTTACTACATTACAAATAGGGACATGGGAGAAGGAAAATAATTTGCCCAAAGGGAAAACAGTGTACCAGACCTCAAGCTTCCAGATTCCAAACCCTATCTCTTTTTAACAAATAATTTATTTCTGAAAATGCACATGCAAATATATGAAAAAGTAAAATAATTTTTCCGTCTGTGAAAAAAAAAGATATATATTACATATTTTGCAAAAATATATAGCTCTTGAAACTTCTCTTTGCTGAAGAATAAACTCCATTTTCAAAGGACTGACACAGACCTGGTTATGACTCTTAAAAGGCTGTGAAATTCTATTTCACTTTGAAATGGAACTCAAGCAAACCTGAAAATTCACAATGAAAATCATGTCTGCATGGTAGGTACAAGGCTTTAGGAATTACAAGAAACTTAGTCAAGTCCTGCATTAAAAGGTAAAACTTACTGCTGAGTAGAACAATGGCACAGGGTCAATGTATCTCATACGTTCTCAAAATACAACCTAAGACAAGTGGGAAGGGGGCTTACTTCTGGCTGCCTGCCCAGAAGAGGAGACTTTTACCGTAAAGGTTTGTGCAAGACACCCCATGTGCTGCTGGGTGGGCCCTCCTCACTGGGGCAAGCTAAGCATGACATTCACCCAAGTTTTTCTTGTTTTCAGATAGGAGTCAACATATGCCACACAACTCTGCTGAAATGGCAGTACAAACACTTCTGCTCATGGATACCCGCACTGAAATGTAGATGAACATTGTACAGACAGCTGAATGGACTTGGGAAGTCCAGTAAAACTCAAGATCCTTATACACTAATTCTGTTCCTAGTGTAAAGTAGAAGGATGTCTGAGGGACACCTACAAAATCACAAATGCTTTGGAGGAGGAAAGGGATCACCCTCACACGTCAGAGCTAGGAGGCAGCCATGGAAACAATCAGAAAGGAGGTCTAAAAAAAAAAAAAAAAAAGAAAGAAAGATTAATCTCTTCCTCAGAACAGCTGAACTGTGGAGATTATGGGAACACTACATTTACAAGGCCATTTCATGGAAATTGATGGAGCGTTACTTAATCAGTTGCTATGGTGCAAGATCCAGATTGAGGTGTTTGTAATCTGTGAAAATATGAGGATATACTATGATTTTCACCTGATAATTCACCCTGAATTTACCTGGTTCATATAAATTTTCTTCAAGTATTCACTGCTTTGGTCAGATCTGGTATTGCTCTTTACTTCTGGCGTACCACAGGATCACTTAATCTCCGAGGCTCTGCTTCATCTTCTCTCCTTTCCTTGTTCCGTTCACTCAGCCAGGAAGTTTTCAAAATCAAAGACATTCTCCTACCATGGATTGTCAGTACCTGACAGACTGGGATGTCAACCTTGCTTAGGATTTATGAATACTGCCAATACAATTTGAAGACAACGATTAGGAATTTTTTCTTTGTTATTATTCCACTATGCTAGCACGGGCAATAGGCACTCAGTGCCAGGCAACTTGTCTAAACAACAGTGTTTAATTGCTTATTTAAACTTTCCCTTGTGCCTCACTGCTGAAAACTATGCCTAAACCTCTGAAGACCAATACTGTCTACCTATGTGCAAAATGGGCATTACTGAGAAATTCCTCAGCTCTGAACTTCCCTTGGATCCTGATTTCCCATGCAGTCTTGTCTATTGAATCAAGTAATTTCTCCAATGCCTCCAAAAATCCTCTCCAACTGTAACAAAGAATGCATATTTGATATATCTAGAATATAGCCAGAAACGGTAAGTTTTGAAAGACTGATTTCTAGGTGAAAATGGAATATTTTACTGCAAGAAATTTTTTTTCCTTGTTTTTTGATCCCGAAGAACTCTAAGTTGAGATCTGAAGGAAATACAAAACTCGTAAAATTCCAGTAAGAAAGGCCAATATTGATCAACTTCTGTGGTTATTCTTGCTCATGGAAGGTCTTCAGAAATTCCTGTTATGAAATTCCATGGTGCCACAGAACAGCATGCATTTTCATGCTCTGCCCATGCATCAGGGGTAGGTGTAAGAGAGACAGTTAAGAAAAGCATTTCAACCTTAGTCAGACTTTTCTTGCTTTGGTGAGTTTCAATCACAGAATTAATGTTGTTTGTAGTAGCTTTTGTGTACTTTAATAGTCTAAGGGCTCCAGCCACTAGAATTAGGTGAAATATACACAAAACCTTTCAGATGCAGAACGCAACAGACCAAAAAATCCGACTTAGTTCAAAATGGTAATGCCTCTCCAAAATTCACTTTGAGTCCCTTTGTAAAACCCTGCCACTGAGGTGGCCATAAAAAGATATATATATATGAAGTCCAGCATAATGGACTTGCAGAAATTAAGTCATTTAACAAAAGGAAACCCCAGACAAGTACTTCTACATCACACATTTATGACTTAGCTTGCTAATTAAAACAGATAATTAATATGTTCACATCAAAGGTGTCCCATATGATTCCCTGTCTCAACTCAGTGACTTCTATTTTTTCAGTACTCTAAAGCAAAATCATATTTATCACAACTAATTATCCAGGTAATTCTTTGAAATGGTCCTTTCATTTAATTATCCTGTAACTCAGAGTGTTCTGTAACTAACAAGAAGCAAGCTTGAGAAACAGACAATAACTTGCAATCCATACTATCAAAGCTGCTCAGCTATAAGGCTTTGATAAGGAAACAGTATATTTTATAACTACATGCCTCAAAAAGAAGCCCACTGTGCAAGCATTTCAAAGCTGTCATTTCCAGTAGTCTTCGTGTGTTTGCTTCAATACTTCTCAGCCACCGATTTTACTGGTCGTCGCTTTCTTCTATTCAACGTTGCATTCTCTGCCTATCCTGACCCACAAATTTTCTATATAGATCAGATAGATTTATAGACCTCGCATACTGTGTAGGGCACAGAATATTACACAAACAACATTTTAGTCTGATTAATGGGTTTGTGCACCACATTAAAAACATCTTGCTTGGCACCTGCTTTTATTACCTTAGTCAGCCCCTTTACATAAGTTAATCTTGCCCATCATATCACATTTGTCTCAGGGTGACTATTTTCTTCATTCATCCTCTTTTCTCTGCTTCACTTCTTGCTTGCCTCTCTCAAAATGCACTGGGAAGTCTGTGCTGCACCTCATCTCATCTGCTGCACTCTTGCCACTATCAGGAGATGCCAACGAGGACACAGATACAACCTGCTCAAAGCACAGGGAGAAACCACATTTAGGTGAAGGCTCGGGACAGAGATGTGAAGTGGTGCACATTCTGTGGGACTCCTTGATTGCACTCTGACACAAGGTGGAGCAGAGAAGGTGGGATGAGATCATGGTGGACACTTCAGGCTACCTGGTACAAGCATAGATGCACAAAAAACCCTCGAGGCACTGCTAGAGCAGGGCCAGCTAAACCACTGCCAAAATGCTATAGGCTGGTCACACAGCACGTAAAACCTGGCACAGATGAGTCCCAGATCCCACAGTATCCAGTAATAATCTCCTAAAAAATTAGTCTGTAAATATCTATAGGTGTCAATTCTGTCACTTTGCACCCCTCCCAGCACTCCAAACCAGCAGTTTTGCCCCACTCTTTCGTTTCTTCCCTAAAGTACAACTGCTCATATTGCTTTTCAGCCTGAATTGTAGCACAAGGGTAAACCATTCCCAGCCACAGGAGGTGCTCTAGATTTGTGCAAGCACAGGTAAGAGGAACATTTTACCCTTCTTACTGAAATTTAATGTATCAAGTAATTTTTACCAGTCTAGAACTTCCTAATTGGAACCTGAAACCCATATGTTTATTTGAAAGTCTCCTGGGATACTGCTGGCTCAAATGGTATAGATCTGCCCCCGACCCTGCATATGCATCCATGGCCTCATGATGATTTTACCCTTCGCTTGCAGGAGATGAAGACCAACCAGCGTGTAAATTAACTCTGTCGATGCTGTTCCAATATCCTGCATGCTGTGCCACCATCTTACACTTAAAATCAATGGCACAAAAGGCTGCCATCAGGACCAGAGCTGGTGTCCCCCAGGGCGTCTGCCGTGAAAATCCAGCACTAGTCAATTAAATCCTGCTAGTTCGCTGCTTTGGTTTACAGCAAGAGTGCTGTTGATACAAAAACAAAAAGAGCCACGTTGCTTTCTGCCCTGCAGTAAAGCGCACTGATGGCAGGGGGTGAGGACTGATATCCTGATGGAAATAGGACAAAGTTGTACAGAACAGAAAAGTTGCTGTCAAGCTCATAAGAGCAGAGGCAGCATTAGAGAGGATATTTTTTCCCATTTTACAGTGAAGAGTGGATGCTTTGATTGCTTTCTGCTTTTTACAGGTTGCCTTAACTTTCCTTAAGATGCTAGGCAATAAAGTTATTTGCAAAGCAGGTAAGTGTAATACTTAAGTCAGCGACAGCACAGTGACCTGTTGGGGTTAATGGGCTTTCTGTTAGACCAGTCTGTTGGTGAATATTTTCAGGTACAGAGTGTCATTGTGTCAAGTACAATAGCACCTTGCTGTTAGATTGTGCTCCTGCTCAGTACCAGATCCTTTGTGGGCCACAAGCCATTTTCCTTTGTTCTTCCTACAAGAACTCCCGCTAGCTGCTGGAAAGGGGAGTGAAACCTATGATGAGATGAGAGATGTTCTTCAGGGAAAGATAAGCATTTTGTCCAACTACATCCTCCTAGCAAATATCCCTGACAGGACAGGAAAAAAAAAAAAAGGAGGCCTACCGTTAAATTGACAGAAGATATTGATCAACACCATGGCGGGCTGCAGATAGGTCCAAAAGGGGCAGAGATCATCTGTATCTCAGGCTACCAAGGACAGTCAGGTCTTCATCTCCTGCATGGCATCAAGGACATTGCAAGAGCCATGACAACCATCAATGCTGAATTGCCATCCTCTCCTCTTCTGCTATGGCCACAAAGAAGAGAGAAGCAGATTGCTAACAAGAGAGTCCATGCCAAGTGAAGACCCTAAGACCCCTAAGGAGCCAGGAACCAAGGGCCATCGTATCTCTCCATCCCAGGTAAGAGACTATTCTCCTCTTTTCTGGGGAATTAATTGCCCAAGAAGTGGCAGAGGGAGGGCTCAAGTCCACCTGGGTTTAGGAAATGCATCAGCTGACAGGAGGAAGGGAAAATGAGGAGGGAAAACACAAAGCTCTAACCCATGGCCCAAGGTTTTAGCCCACCACAATGAGACACAGCAGCGCTGGGGCTAGAAAGCCCACAGCGGGGATGGCTGGATGAGTGCCCCGGCTTCCCTGCCGTTTGCTGGAGAGTCCCACAGAGCTGAGCCAACAGACGCAGCTCCCAACATCTCCTGCAGCACAAGCCAGTGCCCACTGCTGGCTCCATGCATTATCTGCACTCTCCCAGGGCTGGACCTTCCACTTAAAGGGTGGTGACTCCATCAAGGTGGCACCAAATCCCACCCTACATCACTACACCTGCAATCACTTTGACCATGCCAGGAAAACCTCCACCTGCCTCCCAGACCAGGATTTGCATTCCCTGTGAGCCAGCACTGCCCCAGCCTGTGCTGGGTGAAGCTGCGGTGGGTGTATTGCCTTCTTCACGTCCAACTGTACCAAGCATGATATTCAGCTGTTTTTTTCTCCCAGATTGGTGAGTTTTAGTGGTGACTTATTGCAGAAGCTCCTCCATCTTCACCATTGGCTCCTCTTCACCATCTTCTTGTAACTCAGTAGCATTAACAAGCTGTTCTCAGCCAGCTGCACTATGGGCATTTCTAAGTCTTGTTTAACACAGTAAGGTTAATAGGCACTTTGGCAGATACGTGGCAAGAAAAGTCTCTTGCCACCAAATACTAGCAAATACACCAGACTTCCATAGCTATCAACCAGTACTGCAAACATCTACCAACTGACCCCACTGCAATATGTCAAAAGATGTTGTCTCTCTCCCCCACTATTAAGTGATAGTACCTTCTGATTTAGAACATGGTAGCAACTGGGATACATTCAGTACCGTAACCTGCTTAAAGTGCTTTCCAGAAAGTTTGCAAATTGGAGCTCAAATCAGACAAGTAACAGTCCCTGCTTATTGTATTGAATAATTTAATGGCAAATATTTTTGCACAGAAGGCAACTCAAGGACAAACCAAAAGATATTAATATTTCACCTTTGAATCAAGGCTTCCACAAATGTTCTGTATATTCTACTGTATTTGTCACACATCTAGATACCTGCTCAAAAACATGCTCTCCAACAATATTTGCTGGGACAGTACCCTCCTAAATTTCATAGTCAGGCCTGAAAATTTAAATCTTCACCCACAGTGGGTCACTATAACTCCTTCCTCCAAGAACTCTTTATCTACAGACAAGAAAATTCATCTCCAGTCTTTCCATAATATGCGTGATTGTTACTCTTCTGTGTTTGAAACATATTTGCTCATAAAATTGACTATGTATTAGTCTCTAACAGAGCTGGCCAGCTAATCTTAAGTCTTGTTGGGCACAGTTTTGTTGCACTTCTAAAGAAATTCAGTGAAGTCGCCGCTTTGTCACTCCATAAAAGTTAATAACAAATAGAGCCATAAGAAGTGTCCATATGTTCCTGCAGTAGCCAGTATTTTTCATTTCCAGCAGGGAGTACTTTTTTTTCAAAAAATAAACACAAACTAATGACAAGGCTCTTTTAGCTAAAGCAAGATATTTTTCACTGTGTAAAAACAGCTTATGTTTTACCAATGTTCTGCAAGAGGAACAAAGGGAAATAGTAAAGAAGAAACCTCGTACCAAGACCATCTCTTTATTAGATTTTCATATGACTGCCTACTGAGTTGACTGGAAGGGCCTCCACCAGTATCCTCGTCTACTTCTATCACCTCATTTCTTAAGAACAGCATTAGGATGGGTGGCCAGGGGAAACCTCTTTGTGTTTAGCAGAGCTTTGCACAGCGGTAGGTAGTCACTCTTGCAATGCCATCAGGAGTGGTGCTGTACTACAGTTCATGTGAGCAACACTCACGGACAGCTCCAAGGCTCAGGCAGGTGCAGCACACGCATCCCTCTTGGGAGGCAGGAGCGGTGGAGAGCACACTACATCGGTCCTCCAAAATCTTCATTAGCTCTCTTTTCATCTCAGGAGTCATCTGAGGCTGTAGACACTGCTCTATAAAGCTCTCAAATATTTGTATGCGAGCTCTCCTTCGTACCAGAGACAGTCATCAGACTTGAGAGCCTGGAAGTTGCCCGTGGGGGTCTTACTGGGAGAGCTCAGTTTGCAGCTTTCTCTTACAAAACTTTCAGCTGTTGAACAGGTTCTTCAGGTCACAAGGCATATTAAGAAACCTACGATACATTTTTGTCTGGGAGGCTGAGCCTCTTAGCGATGCTGGGTGACCAGCCCCTTTGCACACTGCTGCTGTGTGTGCTTTTCGACGTAATTTGCATGCATTCTACAAACCTAAATATAAGTACAGGAAAGATACCACATGCATAAGGAATAACATTGTGCTCATCTTCATTTTTCTTTTCATAGGGAAGATTACTTCATCACAATGAATTAATTCACTAATACATTTTCCCTTAGGGCATGTATGTTTCCTTGATTGAATTAGTTACTGAAATTCATTTAAGACCCACACCCTCAACGTGTGCATGGCCCTGTTTTATTACTAAATGGCTTGACTTTTGTACATTTGTAAAATGGATATACTGTAGATTTAACTTATGTATTTTTTTAGTTCACTGGCAATGAAGCTGTGGATGTCACACACAGTTTGCATAATTTTGGTCAATGCAGCACTTGCTGTTCCTATGAAACTAACCTGTGCAGCAATTGCTCACTTTAGTGTAAACACATTTCAGCAACCCTTCCTACTAGGCTGTGTAGACAATAGGTGTTTTCTCCTTTGCCAGTGAAAAGGTAGGATGCATGGAGCTCTGCATGGTGTAAAGGAAAAATTGCTGTTAATTCTTTCCCCAAATAAAGGGATTTATTTGTTTCTTTTCTCTGTCTTTATGTGCAGCTCTGGGTTAGCCATTTATTACCCCTTGAATTTTATTTCTGGCTGTGAAATGGTAAATTGAAAAGGTGAATTGTAAATCTAAAACTCTTCCATCCTTACCTCAGAGGGCTGAGGGGAGGATGACCCCAATAATGTGTATTCAGAACAGCACTCTCAGTACCACACTGTGAACGAATGAGTTCAGGTAACAAGAAGAGAAAAAATGCTTTAATGCAGTCTGGTCCAGATGCATGCCAGCTTAATCCAGCTGATCTAGCAAATCATAATTTCTGGAATAGTAAGAAGAGCCAAAGGAGCCCTTAGCTTTTGCAGAAATAAAGAGAAAAATCAGCATTAAACACTTACCAAATTGCAGCACTCGGCAGTTATTTACTATTCTAAGCATAGGTAGGTGCCTTACAATGTGTCATAGGTACAATGGCAGCACAATTGGAAAATGCTGATGCTCCTTTACGAGGTTCACATTTATATCAACAGACAATTATGTATAAAGACAAAAAATGCTCGTTTTCCATAAGGGAGCATCACTGGATCAGGGACCTCCTGACAAGACCCACCATTACTGTCTAATCTCAGTTTACACGGTATGCACATGCACACAAACCCACACAAGCATGCAGAGCTGCTATCCAGCCCATGATCTGTTTGCAGGAGTGACTGAGAGGTAACACGCAGGCTGATTCTCATTTTCAGGGCAGCAAAACCAAGCAGCAGATTAACTGAGATCTGCCAGGAATCCAGCACGCTTGCAGACCTCCACAGGAATAGGGGAAGATAATTTCTTTGAACTCTGCAGCCCTCTTTTACACAGTTTTGAAACAAATTTTTTTCTCATCACATTTGATGTGCTTCTTTTGAAACAGAGAAACAAGGACATGTCCTACTATAGCTAATGTAACACACCTGCAAACTCCATGGCTCCCAGTGTAGAGCTGTATGACAGACAAAATGCCTACTCCAAATCAAGTTCCAGTAATGCATTTGGATACAAGCTTAAAAAACATACTCACTATTTATTCCACTGGCATTCTGACTGCATGTTCCTCCATGAATCCTAAGGCACTGAATTTAATCAGAAAAAAACAACCACTGAGACTTGCTCACATTGTGTTCAAAATAATTTCATTAATTTTCACATCAGAAACAGCATGCATCTTCTTTTTCGAGTTGGTTTAACCTATCTTCCCTCGATTTCAGTGGACCTAAGGGCTTTGGGCAAACAATTCAGGATTAAGGATTCAGGATCAGTCTCAATAAAGTAAATCCATACTGATCTCACAGAAGAATTGCCATTTCCCTGTGGTGAAGGTAGCTTAGCCGCAGACTCTTTCAGAAACTGTTTGAGTTCCCCAGATAATTGTCAGTCTTCTGTAGTCCACCTGTGCCTCATCAGGGGCTTACTATCTCAAATACTTCAGCTGTACTTATCTTAGCTATGCCAAAGGTTCACGCCTGGTTTACCCAAGGACCTGTTCTTCTGTTCAATACCTACTTTGACAGTTTGCTTTTCATGAACATGTGATCTGTAAAATACAACTTAACAGTGAAAAACAGTCTTAGGAGCTGTGAGTTCTGACAGCTGTGAGGATGACAAAGTAAAAAAGTTCCATCTTGTTACCCCTGATCAAAATGATAAAGAACAATTTCAGCACCTTCTGATGCATTCCCTGATCTATCTTAAAGGTTTAAAACATTTAGTTTCAAGTGTTTCTGATGTTTCTTCTACTTCTCGTTGGATTTTTATTTTAGCAATAGTTTGACCTAATGTCCCCAGTTTTTCTCCCAGCTTCTTGCAATCTCAAGCAGAAGTCTTCTGACATATTGTCCATTACAGTCAATCAGACATGAGCCGTGTCCAATGCTTGCTTATACCTTTGCTGTTACATTCAGTGAATCCTGGACCTCCCGCGGCTGTGAAAGCTGACAATTTATCTTCCGCAGTCTGGAAGATGTAAAATCACTAAAAAAAATAATAATAATAGTACTAATAATAATAATCTTTAATGGATCCAAATTCATTTCAATTACTTTTTCTCCTGCTTGATTTGTCTTTTTGCTTCAGAAAATCTTCACCATACCTTAGAAAATAGACTGAACTGTCATTCCTGGAGTTGCTGCCCTCTCTCAAGGTGCGTCTGTAGCTGCTCAGTTCACACCGCTAATGGAGGTGCCCCGGTGTGTGCTCGAAGTGAGCACTAAGGGCTGGATCCCACCATGAGAAGCCAGCAGCAGCAGCTGTTCTCCACAGCAGTCCTGCTGGACTCAAATTGAGTCCTACGATCAAACAGATATTATGAAACTGCCTCTGTTGGAAGAAAGATAGATTGTAATCTTTTTATCCTTTTGAAGAGATTTCAAGGCCCCTTTGGAGGATGTTTAACTATGGATACTCAACAAAATAAGGGAAGAGGAAATCTGAGGGGGCCCTGTAGCTAAGGAGACCTGCAGGGAAATTTTTCATTTCTTTAACTTTCATTGTCAGAGATGTCAGCTCACACACTTTTATCGTGGCTGTCTTACTTGTTTTCTTTAGGCTTTTCATGATTAAGAAAGACTAGGTGATCTCTGACAAAAAAAAAAAAAAA
>WHYT01017028.1:381837-429375 GCA_009806455.1 Tetrax tetrax
GAGCTCTAAAAAAAAAAAAAAAAAAAAGGGGGGGAAAGAAAAAAAAGACAATTCTAGATCAGACTATTATAAGGAAAAGCTGGAAAACTGGTACTTGTATGAACTGTAAGCACCCAAACAACAGGAGGCAGTTTAGTTAGTTGAGCTGCCGAATTAGCAAAGCTAGTGTTCTTACAGACCCATTCTCATGCAAACTCCAGTTGAAGCTTTTCCCACATTTTTAACACTTGTCCTCTTTCTCCCTTCTTCTTCCCCTGGTCCATTCACTCCCTGGAGTCTAATTAGGGTTGAGTTCAGATTGAGCCTTTCCATCGACTCATTGCCTTGCAAGTTGCAGGAAGTTAAATACATCAGCATCTCTGTGAAACCTAATCCATCGATTACTATGGAGGAAAGGACAAACAGACACACAAATTCTTACCAACCCAGAACATGACCATACTACCTTCCTCTCCTTTGAAAAGCAAGCTAAAAAAGGGAGCTGCTACATTTCTTTTGAGTATTACGAGTGCATGTGCCTAACTCGGAGTGGATGAGGCTGGCATTCAAATACGGCATTTTGAAAAATGCAAGGAAAAATTCAAATAGTCTTTCCTATTGTCTCTGAGAAAGAAAGGAGGATATTGGGTGAAAGGGGATACAGGCCTGTTCAGCTGGGTAAGCAAAACAATTAACTTCTAGTCTTTGGCTATCTTTTTAATTGCTCATTAGACAGCTCATCTGTGTATACTTGCAATGGGAAAAAAAAGCAAAACATCCAAAGTATGTCACAAGCAGATGTGCATGCTGCACAGCAGTAACTCCTCATGGAGCTCTAAGACATGGTCTCAGGAGCGGAGTGAGGATGAGAGTACGGTATATTGATCAACCAGGGAGGCCAATATGCTGAAATAGATCCTTTTATATTTTCCATAGCTGTAGATGAGTTGTTTAGGTTACAAAAATCCAGTGAGAGTAAACAGTGCAAGTAACTCCTTTGCACGCACTGCAGCAGTTCAGAAATAGCTACTGCCTTCCCACCCTGAGAAGTGCAATAGGATAAGTGCACTTACAAGCCAGGGCATCCGAATTTCATAGCTGGATGTGCGAATGCCTGGCTTGCCCGCCCATCCTCCTGAAGCTACGCATCTCCTCCAGAGCACACCTGAAAAGATAATGTCAAGTCATAATATATTCATGATAAGCAGCTGCAAGGTGAGCTTCTCTCTGCCACTCTTCTGCTAGCTCCTTGCCCTAAGCATGAACACATGTGTTACTTTGCCTGCCTTCCACTCCAGCAGCTGCTTTATAAATTCTTCACTGTGCAGTAGCCTATTGGTTTATTTATTAGAAGTCAGGAATATATTTACAACATCCCTCTCTATGAAGCATTCTTTTAAGAGAGCTTCCACACTAATTAAGTTAAATGCGATAATGACACCCTGTTGATGGAACTGAAGCTAATGATAACGATGCCATATATTTAGTTGCAAGCATCTACTCAGTTAAATAAATGGGTCTATTGTTTGAACAGCACTATGTCCCACAGCCCAGCAGAGTGCAGGAGAGAAAAAAAAAAAAAAGCCAAAAATATTTTACAATGTGGTTGCTTTGCAGGACAATAAATAGGTTTAAAATTAAGTACTCTGGCTTAGATGAACACGTGCCCAATCAATTACACTGTCCTGGTATACAGAGACACTTACTAGTGGAAATATGGTGATTTTTAAAACTGGAAAAATGAAAAATTGATGTCTTTTTAATCAAATGCTCTGTCCAGAATATTTTTATTTGAACTACCATAGGTGTTTGGAAAAAGGTATTTCTTCCAAGAATGTTTGAAAATCCATACTAATCTCCAACCTTTGCTGATCAGATACCAGACCTTTTTTTCAGACTGGAAATGTGCACTTAGGACTGAGTGCAAAATAATCTGAGTGAAATCACAGTTTTTCATTGATTTTACACCCCAAGACTTCCCTGCCTTTTCTCCAAACATCCTCCCACCAATACAGCAGTGTTTTGCTGTTGTATACTAAGATTCACCTTTCTGAAACATCTTCACCTCTGGTTTAAAACAAGAGGAGGTTTTTTGTTTTGTTTTGGTTTGGTTTTTTCCCTTTCAAATTACAATGTGTCTATAGTAATATTGATCTGAACAAATTATATAGTCAATCATGTTCTTCACCTGCAACAGTTAGATGGGTCTCCCATAGCAGCTTTCATCTTGGTTCTTGCTTCCATGGTTAAAGAAATATTAAGAACATTCATCTTCTCAGAAATCATTTTCTGGAGCATGGAAGCTCACGGTTACCCTTACATATAGTATTATCCTCAAAAGGCTGCTTTACTGCTTGGGATTCAGCAGCTAGGCACTGTGGTAGCTACACCACCGGACATTTCCCTTCCTCCTTTTCAGGTAGTCCATTTCTATGAGATGAAGACTGTGTCATCCCCTGCAAGCTATTGCTGAGTAGCTGCCTTGAGATTATCTTTCTCAAAACATCATTGCCTGAGCAAATGCTGTACTTTCTCATCCATTTTTACAGTGGGTGCAGCCCTAGGGTAAGCATGGGCATTCCTCATCCTCCAGCAGCTCTGCCCCATCACACGTTACCGGCTTGGGGCTGGCACTCTCACCCAAGCCCAGCCTCAGCAGGTCCCACTGGGGAGAGCAGCTCACCTTGCCAGCTGGACAGCTCAGGTCCTCCCTGTTCACTGTGGCTACACCAGCTGGCTCCATACGAACCATGTAAAAAAGTGATCTTGGCTAACTGCATGGGAGTAACAACCTTCTCCAATGGCACAACTGAGTCTAGAGGATGGATCAACTACATGCTTTGGCAGCCACAGGCTTTACCGTATTTTTCTGTATGCGTATTTCCTACCCCTCGTTGGCTAATTCAAAGTGAGTTTTTGAGGATAGCCTGCTCTTCTGATTGCACACTTGATTTTGCTAAACTGCCTGAACGATTTTGCAAGCAATTCTTAGATAGCTCATGGTTGCCCACATATATGTGCAATTAATTTCTGTCCTTAAGATGAACTATTCTTTACCATACAGTCCTGCAAACTCTCATGCACATCCTTAGCATGACATCCATTAACATTTCTATTAAAATCAACACAGATATTCAGATGTGTAAATTTAAAGCACATCCATATGTACTTTCAAGATTTTGGCCTGTTTCTGCTGCCATTTCATATTTCATATTGAGCCTGTATGACTTGCTGTATATTTAGAAAATATCTGCTGTAGTTACCAGAGTCCATAGGACTATTTTTCCCCTCTTCTTTTTTATGCTCTCCCTCAAAGACATGACAGCATCGAGTGTAAATGGAAGCAATATGCTGTATATATGCAGAACTTAATAGATTCTGATATATACGTGAAACTGAACCAATACGTCTTTCAACGCATAAGATCTGCAGATGTCATTTATAGCCCTGTAAATTACAAACTTTTACTGTCTTATTTTTACAGTTGATGATTGTAAAATATAAAATTGTGCATTATCACTGTGTAATAGCACAAGTTTTAGAAACACAGCACTACAGAAGGGAACATATATTGAAAGCCAGAGTATTCAAGGGAGCCTTATAATGCAATTTTAAGCTCTACAGCTGACTGTATAATAAAACTGTAAAGCCAGATATGAAACAATGTTTGCTAATAACAGGAAAGTGAAAACTCTATTGAATTCCTGGGGCTCCCGAAACCAGAAAAAACAAAAAAAAAACCAAAAAAAACCCAAACAGACGCATAGAGGATATTTAATTAAGGATAAAGACTGTTTGAGTCATGCTAGGGCCTCTGGTCACACTACATTAAACTGAATACTACTGTGAATAATAAAGTACGTAAAGATGACATAAAAATAACTTAAAGGCAGTGTTGTGAGCTGACAGGAGCAACGAAGTCTTGAGTTAAGGATCCTGCTCCCCTTAAATCACCGTCCTGTGGCTGAAGCGCCTTGCAGCCACCTTTGGTGACACAGTTTCTCTCTAAGAGCCAGGGCAAGAGCAGAGATCCAAATGGCCAGAACAGGTTTCCAATTTTGCAGAGACCAAATCAGACTGCACCGCCTCTTTGAGCAGCTGGAGCCCAGCATGCTTCCCAGCGGTTTCTTCTGCTCACAGCTTTCAAACATGGCACATCTGCCTCACAGTGCATGTGGCTCTCTGGTACCTGGTGTATGACCCCCCAGCTTCTCTCTAATAACAGCCCAGTGGCCTCCTGAGCATCCCCCACACCACCACAGGTCACAGACACTAGCCAGGAGCAATTTGAGCATGCTATGGGAAAAAAAGAATTCTTATGATTTTAAAAGTTACCATCCTCATGTTGTTCCCCAGTGATAAATACTTCACTGCAGAGCTTTGAGGATCTTGTTACTACCACTGCCTTCTGGCAACAAGCCCCAGAGGAGGGTGGGAAGGAGAATCACAGGATGCACAAATGGCACAAAGCACCAGCAAACCCATAAAACTCCCATGGCTTTTAGCACATGAATCTTGCACCCCATTATGAAGATTCTTGATCCCAAAGGCTGACAGTTTCCAAACTCATCAGGGGTAAAAGTTTCAAAGATACTCTGTTCCTTAAAATGTTGTGGAAATAAGAGAGACATAACTCTCATCTAGTCGGAGATGTCCCTGCTCCTTGCAGGAGGGTTGGAGTAGATGATCTTTAAAGGTTCCTTCCAACCCAAACTGTTCTACGATTCTAATTCATGTCCCTCGAGGGGCACGCTGAGGTGGGGAGTCCATGGAGAGAACTGCTGCAGATGCCCTAGCTCTGCAAACAGCTTCAGCCACAGTTTGTGCCTTACTGGGTACCAGAAAACCCACCGCATGGCCCCAGTTTTGCTGCCAAATGGGAATCTCTCTGTCTGAACATCTCTCCTCACAGTGTTCTCCTGAGCAGACTCCCTGGTGTCTGAAAGGGGTGACCTCATACTGCTGCTTTAGGATAATACTCAATTAAAAAGTATCTCAGCCATGAGATGCACGCCCATAGGGAGCCAGGCTTCATTAGTTCCCATGCTCTGTACAGTGCCAAACTAGAAGTGGTTTTACACAGCTTCTGGCAATTTCTCCTCAGTACTATCAAGTTTACCCACTCTGCCATAGAAAAGGGATCCCTGAAAGGCTACACTGTATACAATAAATTACTTATAACAAAATATCAAGTAGAGATAATAATATAAATTTATTATTGTCTGTTTTGGGGACATATCCTGATTTTTGCTCTCTCCAATAAAAACGTCACAATCCAGGGTCATTCCTCTTCCCTTCAGCTCATCAAAAGAGGACTCTCCTGAAATGTGACAATATTTTCTTGGATCTACTGAAAAATGGATTGCAAATTATGCTAAGACACAGGGGAGCCCCACAGCTTTGTAGTTTGTACATGTTGCAGGACACAGTGCCATCCTATTCAGAGCAGAAATGAGGATAAGGGCCCAACAAAAGTCATTTCAGAGGCACCAATCCTGTCAAGTGCCCCTTGGGCAGATTCCTATTTCTGTCTGGAATCACGTGCAAGATCAAAATACAATTTTATTGCTGGGCCAGGGAGAAATTACAGCTTTTACTAGCCTCACCTTTATGGAAAAATTAAAAACAGAAAAAAAAAAAAAAAAAGAAAAATAAGCAGGTAGTGGTCTGTGGAATTGTTTGGTATTGACTCACTTTCTAAATAATAACTATGGGAATCTCTTTCTTTTATTTGTCTTCTGCTTTCAGACTGTGGCTTGACCATACTTTTTCTGCTACAGCACTCAAAGTCTTATATTTGCACTTGTCTTCAACATCTGAAGCAGTGTGTGAAAAATTGGGTAGTATGCTGCTACAAAAACATTATCTCACATGCATGCATGTGCCTTACACAACAACTCCTTCCTTCACTCTCTCTCCCCATCACTAACCCGTTCTGGAAGATCGGTCCTCAACATTATTTTTTTTTTTTTTAAATATGCCACACACATGACAGGTGAATAAAAAAAAAAAAACCAAACAGAATTTGTGTGAAGAGACAGAGGCAATGCCATGAAGTGTTCTGAAGAGACAGGAAATCAAAAAAGGTGTAGTTCGCATATCCCTTAAAGGTCTGTTGATAAAAATAATAGGCCCATCATACCCTGCAATTACTTTGCATCGGAGCTCAATATGCACAGGTTTTTGTCAGCTGCTTTCCAAAAGTACATGCCTTTAGGAGGAACAGCTGCCACCGGAGCCTGGGGATGGCAGCAGGAGAGCTGGACACCTGGAGCCGGCTGCTGGGAGCAGAAAATGCAGCCTCACTCACAACCAATTTTCAGACACTCACAGGTGAGGTTTTGAAAACAAACACACTTGAGATAAAATGTACAGATATTAATATACATACATATATATGTACACCTGTGTATGTATCTACGGACTTGGGAATCCAACAAGCCCTGGGGCTGCAGGACAGTTGTGCAGATATTTGCATGCCGGTGCCCTGAGTCCGGGGCTACCATTATCCTGACCAGGCAATTTTCCTGTCTCATACGGGAGCCCTCTCTAGTCAGGGGGTCCCCCAGCAGGGCCAAGAAAAGGGAGATGGAGCCAGTGGGAATATAGGAATTACCCTGTGCAGGGAGGGGTTTTTTTTTCTTATCTTCTGTCAGCAGTGGTGCTTCAGCTCAGTTTGGGAGGAGTCTGATGTGGCTGTCTCACAGCATCCTTTCTGAGGCGTCCTCTGAATGAGAAGGAAAAAAGGAAAAAGCAAAAAAAAGCATGGGAATTATTTTCAATATCTGCTGCCTTCCCATTAAAGCCTCTGTGATGCTTTATGGCCACCCCATGTGTCTTGGGACCCCTCCTTTGCGAAAAGCCATATCTTATGAGATGCCATATACCAGGCATCCATAAACTTATTTAAATTAAAGCACAGCCCCTAAATGCTGACTGGAAGGCAACACTTCAAACACCACAAATTAAACACTGGATTACTGAAGTCAGCAGAAAACCTTCACTGAGTCAATGAGTTGCCGTCCTGTGGCCTCAGAAGTGCTAAGCAAGTCCTCCTGTCCTGAGTACACCCAAGAGCCTAAGCACCTCCACATGTCTGTTCACCACTGACAGCCATTGAACTTTTTGTTAACTCGAACATTCAGTTAGAAGTGGTGAGTACTGGTGACACAGGTATAATTTTAAAAAATCCCACCGTAATATTTTAGTGATAGAGAAAAGGCTCAAAAACCTGAGATAAGTATATCCCAAAAGTTCCAAAACCAGAAAAAAAGAATACATTGCAATTTTGAAGCAAGTCTCAGGGGGTTTATGGAGGATTTGCTCATGATTTTTTTTAGTACCTCAGTTTGACAATATTGCCCAAAACCACAATGCTGATGTCAACATTTCACAAATATTCATGAGAGAAATAAAAGCAATAAACTATATGTTTTAGGTCCAAAAATGGGAAAAGCTACAGAAATATTGGAGTATAAACAAGCACTGCTGACTTCAAAATCTCCGCTAAGGTGAGATTTCTTAAATAGACTTGTATAAGGAAAGAGGAGCACTAACATCACTTAACACTAACTTTTTCTCCATATAACACTCCCACAGTATCTAAATATGAAGGAAAAAAAAAAACCAAAAACCAAAAAAACTACTTACAACTGAACTGCAAGACACAAATGGTCTTGCCCTGGAAGCAATCCCCTTTTCTCTCCCCTACATTTCAGGGCTTTTTTATCTTAGCCTGGAACCTCAGATTTGAAGCGGCTGCTTTAATCTCTCCTCTTCTGCAGACGTGGTCTGCTCTCAACTACTCTGCCAGTTTGACTCCTCTGGCTTTGGTGAGCCCAGATCAGAGCACCTCCAGAAGGAATTTAATTTGTCTGTCAGTCCTCCAGAGCCAACCTGCAGTCCTGTAGTTGCGTCAACTCTGCAGGACTGATGGGAATAAAAAAGTAGCTAAGAACTTGTTTTTGTGACTGAAGTCAGCAGATATGACTATGTGCAGAGGCAGCAGATGTGTTGAGTAAGAGCATTTTTAAATGGTGACTTCTCAAAGTGGGATTTTACTGTAACTTATACAGCATGCCAGTTTTGTGATCTCTCAGCCCTGAGAGTGTCCCTGTAATATTAATTATATACTTTCCAAAGTGCTATCCTTAACATTTTTCTCAGTGTTAGCAGAAGTATTAAGAAAAGGTCAGTACCTTCCAATAAATATAAATTTTCTCCTACTTCCGAGGTAATCTAATCCACACAGATACATTTCAAGGTCTGTCAAAGTTATTCAGGCTCATTCCACAGCAGCCCAAAGAACCTCTGCCCTGCAGTTTTACCAAGATGTACTACGGAAACAAATCCAAGAATAGGTGAATTTTGTTACCCAGCTCACAGAACTGGCAATATGAGATATTGATGGATAAAACTGTAATATTTATTAGGCAAATAAACCAACAAATGAAAAACATAAAGAAGATGCCAAATGCAAAAATGACACTTCTGTCACTGCAAGAAACATTCAGAATTACTCAATCCAAATAAAGCACAAGATTTAATAAACCATTCTTGCAGGCGTAGTTATAACTAAGTTTTAGCAGCAATAGGTTTTACTGCTATTCGGTCCTTGGTCCTTGTGTCTGCCCATATCAACAGTGAGGGTGTCTGCAGATGCTACCCCAAATGCAGTATTAATTATGCAACCCAGGAAACCCAGCCACAGGACAAGGGGCTTAGAAATTTGAACAAGCTGATCCCAGCTCGGGAACAGGCCCCCTCTAGAGTGCAAAGAATGGGGCTTAATCCTTTCCTAGCAGGTTTTCATCCCTCAGCTTGTAACATCTATCCTCAGGGGCCTGCGAGGCTCAGTAATGTAATGCAAAGCCTTGCATAAAATTTGAACATCACTGCCACTAAAACAGAAGCTTCTTCTGGGTTTGGTGTTGCCAGGCTTTTGCGAACAACTCCTTAACCCTAACATGGATCTCCCCACCAGCCACAGAAGCACAGCACCGGCAGCCCCCTGCCCCATCCCCTAGTTGGGAGGCTGCCCCAGACCTCTCATCCTTCACTTCCCAGGGCAGGGGCAGGCACCAGAAGCCTGGGGAGGGCAGGAGAGTGGCTGCATCTCACAGGGCAGAAATGGCGCCAGGATGAAGGATGCTTCTCCCATTGGGGGCAATCCAGGTCTCCACTGCCCCATGGCACATGAAGAAGGGAACTACCAAAGACAAATTTTAAAAATCTGATGGAGGTTAGGGATTTGTGCAGATAAGGCAGTATCCCCTATCTCAGGGACCTGCCCTCCCAGAAGGCACCTCCCCATAAAACCACAAACAGGCTTTCACCACCTTTGTCTAACAGGATGATGAGGAGCAGCTGGCTCTTATTTGCTCCTATGGAAAATAATCTGATAGCTAAACCCTACCTTTACTTGAGTGGCTTTCAAATCATGTTGCTGGTCTGGGCTAGTCCCACAAATGGAGAAACCATCCCAGCCTACACAGGGACCAGAAAAAAGGGGGAAAAAAAAAAGTAAGTCTACCAAAAACTAAGACAGAATTTAAAGACCCAGTCATCCTACATTGCCTCAGACCATAGACCTGGATTACAAGTAAATTTTATTTTCCTGTAATAAAACATTTCTCTTTACAACAGGAGCATCAAGCTGACATTTGAAATACATCATTTGACTGGAATTACACCAAGAGTGAATGCTGCAAAATGACTGCATCACTGCACATGGCTGACAGTAATTATTAAAAGGACTGCTTTTCCTTTGATAGGCACACAGTACAGATGGCTGAATAACGAAAACATTTATGAACAATTGTTTGGTGGCAGAAAAAAAAACCTGCTGCCAAAATTTTAACACTTGAACACAGTGCAATTAACCAGCTCCAAAGCTGAGCTCTTGCAAAAGCATGATCACTTTTGTGATTACCCACTGAGCTCTGCAGAAGCACAAGCATGAGCGGTGTTTACAGGGTCAAGAGCGGATGGGGTAGAGCTGGTTAGACTCACAAATCACCCTCCCAGCAGGTAAGCCACCCCAGTTATTGGAGAATTATTTTCACATGGATTCATTCACAGCCGTCTACTGCTAAAGCAGAGAGAGGTGAACAGTCCTGACCTAGTGCACGGCCATGCAGCCATATAATACCACCATATAACGCTGGAGCCCGCAGCACATCTGCTGCTAAAAAGAGGAGGGAAAACTCTCTTTAGCTCTTCTGGTAGATCTAAATCGGGGATATGTCTGTAATAGCAAAGGCTAAATCAGAGGACATCTCTGACTCCAGGAACAGAATAAAAATGTCAGCATAAAACAAACAGTAATGGCCACGTTTCCACCTTGAAATCAGGAAAGCAGAATTTTGTTTGCAGAGGGAGGCAAAGGAATTACCCTTTGACAAAAAGTGCTTTCTTTACAAGAAGATCTCAGGAGGGTAGGAGGAAAAATTGTGCTTCATTGCAAGAAATACTAAAAAAATAATGCAATGACAATACAATTACCCACACTTCCAGACTGTTATCCTCAATCAAACCATGTATCCTTAGTCCTCACATGTAGCCCACGCTGGGCTCAAAATGCAGTACATCACATGCAAGCGTGGGCTAATATATCTCATTTAATCTCAGGCACTTATCACTGCTCCTCACCTGAGCCATGTTACAGCTGAGCCTGTGCGCGGCCGTGTCCTGCGCCAATTGGAACCCCAGCCTGGGGCCTGGTGTTCTCGGCTTGACCTTGAACCTGCCTCCGTGCTATGGACTCACCTGGTGGCCTGGGCTCTTGGCTGACCTGAGACTCTCCATGTTGAGGTACCGTGGGACTACAGTTTTGGCTGGGGACCCGCTGCCCCTGTCTCACTGTCCATCGCTGGGGATGACTGCTCCTGCTGCCGCCAGAGAGGTGGGGCACCAGCTGCTTCTACTCTCCTCCCTACCACCTCTCCGCACAAAGCACCCTGCGCAGGATTTTCAGCATCTCCAAATCTGGTGACCATCGCAGCTGCCATGCAAACATTCACCAAGAAATGACAATGCACATTAGGAAAGTACCATGGGCTTGGTGTCTCCCCAAATCTCCCACTGCAAGTTTACCACCATGGCAGAGCCATGATTGACACTAGCCTGATCAATGGTGAGAAGACACCTAGGAGTATTTTACCAAACCCTGCTATTTTCTCTCTCCACTCATGATTGTCTTTCTGCTTTCTTTTCTCCACTGTTTTTAAGCTACAAAATTTTCAGGCAGTCAAAATTTTTAAAAACATATAATCTCAAGCTAAATAAACGGATCCCAAAATAGATTCAGCTGAGTTCATTTTTAGAAAATTAATGCCACCAGTTTTCACTAAAAATAGTCCCCAACCATTCCTACTTAATGTTTTAAAGAGAGAGAAATGAGTTAACACAGCTGTCAAAGAGCTCGAACTGTAAACTGTCCAAAATCAGAAAACATTCTTCAGTTGGTCTTGCAATTTATGCCAGCTATTCGCAGAAGCAAATGGAAGTCTTACCACTTCTCTTGCACATGACATTTTTGGTGTTTCATATCTATATTGGCCTTATGATCTTAAAGTGTAAGTGCTATCTGACATTGACTGATAGGGCAGTAGTTATCCCAGGGTTTTGCTGTTATTCCACTTACATAAGGAAGAAACACAAGTGCGGCTTGTAACAGCAGTCCCATCAGTTCAGCTGAGTGAAGCCCATGCAGGAACCTGCCCGCTGAGGACAATTAAGTCATGTCACCCTCTGGGGAGTGACTTCAGGGCTAGGCTCACTCCCAGCGACTTCAAGTGGGAAACTCCAGCTGTTCCCAGCACGTGCAAGCAGTCAGGCTGAGGAAAACACTCATCACAAACAACCAGCCTCAGCCAACTCTTCAAGTCCAGCTTCAACTCAGTATTGATAACAGTTAAAAAGTAAAAACCACCAAGTTCCTTTCACCCTCTTGAGCTCTGAATCAGCAAGTTCCCACTACATTTGCAGCAGGGTTGCACATAACAATCAGCATTGTTTAAGTAATGGAGTAACAATATTAACACTGAAATGCCTTAAAGACCAGTGTCAATACCTTTCTCTACTGGCAATACATGAAACAGCAGTGACATATTTGTCTCCATGGTGGGACTTTCCCAGCTGACTCACACCAACATGGTCACTTCAAGGTGAGGGAAGCAGGGACAGACCACATTCTCACCTGCACGAAGGCAAGATTTGCTGGCAAATGAACCACCATCACCAGTCCGACCATCACCTCTGGGAGAGGGAGCAGCTGGTGCACACAATCAGCATCAATACCTGCCCGAAACAGCATAGAGGTAGCAATCAGCATGAACCCTGGGGGCAGAGTACAAGTGGTGGTGGGGTGAGTTTAGGGAACATGTTGGGAGGTCCATACCTAAAACTAAAGCCACTGTTAGCTCCCTTCACTGGACAGCACTGCTGTAAAAGCCTTGGTCACAGACCCAGTGTAGTTAGGAGTAAGCAAAAGAATGAAGTGCAAAATTCCCCAGAATTTCAGACTAGCCCTTCACAGACCTACAGGAGAAAATGGGCAAAAGCTGTTGCTGCTCTATGTTGTTGCTAAAGACTCCTTAAATGCAGAAGCATACAGACAAGAACGTTGTCAAAGCCTCCTGGAGGATCCCCAAATGTTGCTGTGCCAACTGCCAAATCTTTCATTACAGAAAAATTTCCAGCTGCCTCACTTGAAAATGAATTGTTTTATGTCACTAAGGCAAAGCTATCGCAAGCCAAAGGAAAGAAAAAAAGGCCAAATAAAATCTGCTGCCTCTCATTAGATCAAAGGTTGGCAGCAGAGATAAACCAGCACACAAAACGATATTTATTCAGAAGAGCAATTGACTACAGAGCCATTTGTCACTTTTAATAATACTACAGTTGTAAAATGATGATAATGGAAATCAAGTTACCCTAATGGTAATAAAATATTTGTAAACTAAACTTGTTCATTTTGACTATAAAAAAGACATTGAAATAATTTAACTGCAGAGAATAAAATTGAAATGGGTCTGTAATTACATAGATTTTCAGCATCTTCTCCTTTATGAAAAGAACTAACTGCTGATGACTCCCACATTTCTGGCACCTTACTCTGCAAAACAAAAGATTAGAAATATGTACCAGATGTACAGAAAAGGGGCCTGCAGCAACATTTCAGAAGTGATGCATACATTTCTTCCCATTTCTCTTTCTTATTAGAAGTATGCCAAGTGTATCTCATTAACCAAGTGAGCCTGTATGCCAGTGAAACTTCACTGAGCCAAGAGAAAGGACAGAGCACTATTAATGAAGTCACTGGATCACAAAATCCTCCTGATCACCATCAAGAAAAACCCTGAAGGACTTTTTGGTGACTTTGATAAACCAGTATGCTGGCAAAATGCACATTGATGTGGCCTGGTATATCTTTCTTCTCCCATATGAACTGCCTTCACAGGTTTAATGAATTCAAGGTAAGGACTGCAGCAAATTCAGCATTTTTCTCTAACCTCTCAGATTTCTTTTAATTCTGTTTTGGCCTATTTTCCAATTATTTTCCTGTAACATCTCACATTAAACAAGTTCCAGGGCCATCAGCTGAAAAGCATGCCAGTCCCAAAGGAAAGATTGCAGGGAGCTGAAGAATGCCTTGGTAGCCTGACTCATCCTTGGATTCCTCTTGCTGCTGCTTTAAATTTTATTTTATTTTAAATTAGAGCCACATGAGTTTCTCCACTACATCTAGATTCTAGGAAAGTCAGATCTCTAAGAGAGTCAAATCTCTCTGATCTCACGGCAAGCTAGTGCATCTCACCATTTCGCACATGCCTTTCACCCAGGTTGGACCTAAACCATCTCAAAATCAACGACTCTGGTACTTCACCTTGGCAGCATTGCTCACTCACACACACCATATATGATAAACAAGGATCTATTTTGAAAGTGGATGACCTGACCTACTGCACAGGAAATTTCTCAGTTTCTCAAACAACTTTGTCTGCAGGGACTTGCTTGTTATGTGTCAGAAACCTGCAGAGAAAATCTAGGCCTTAGGGAAAATGGAAACAAACCAAGAACTGAAGCCAACACATAAAGACATGCCAAAACTCTAACCAGTAAGTTTTTATAGCTGCATTTTAAAACATTCCTCACAGTTTGGGGCTTTTTTTTTTAATTAAAAGACTGCAATTAGCACAATACTGTCAATGCTTCTGCTATTGAGGAGGGAGGCCAGAACAGCAGCTCCCGAGAACCTTGGGGGACTCTGCAATGCCTGGAAATCCACCATATTCTTTGAAGGAAAACTACAACCCAAACTATCAGTTACTGTCCTGAATAATTAATGTCAATATTGAAGGAGCCAACAAGGGTGCTTAGCAGCAAAGAACAATTGTCCTCCAGTCCTGCAACAAAATGAGATCTCAGAAAGAAAATATTTTCTCTCCTATATTCTTGTTCGGAGAATTACAGGTGTTGATTTTTTTTTTCTTTTTGCTTCGAGATTGTCTCTATATGCATGTTTCTGATAATTATGTATATAAGTTTATACATAAAACGTACTCTAAGACAAAGGATGAGCCACATACTTTGAACACAGCTCAAGTTTCCCTGCCCTAGCACAGATTTTCGGTGTGGACCTGAAATGGTACGCAGCATGCTCCTACAATGCAGTCAGAAACATGGTTTCAGCACATGTAGGCAAACTGGAATCAGCTTTAATCCAGTGAAGCCGCATGGAAATAGACATCAGCACAGCCACAGTTTCAGCTGTGGTTGTGTACGGTTGAGCCTGACTGCTGGGCTTTGCTGCCAGAAGTGTTGGACCAGGCCCACTGGAGCAGTGTCATGCAATTGATCTTCCTCTGGTTCTCACTAAGCATCCAGAGCCAAGGGCACTCACAAGGGAGAAAAGGGTCTGCCTGAAAATGAAGAGGTATATGGCTTTCAGTGGAACCAAAATGGCAACGCACAAAATACATTTTCTCGCTGGTGAAAGCCTCTTGAATGGGTTGCCATCCATATCTCTATTTAGCGTCAACCTGTCTTTTCCATATCCCTTTTCTTCAAATCCCCTCTTGTAAAGGGAAACTATACCAACATGGTCCTTCAGCCTCTGCTTGAGGATGGACCACACCGTACACACAGAGACAGACTTGTGCAAGCTCAGTGGGGCTCATTAACGTGTGCCTAACACCGTGCTTATGAGGACCAGCTCCAGCTCTGGAAACAGCCTGCTCAATTTCTGAAGGCATGGAAGAGGTTTCAGGAAGCCTTGTCTGATTGGAGCTGCTCCAGGGAAAGCTAGCCCAAGCATCTATTTGCTAAGTGCTGAACTGGAATGAGAAACAATGGGGAGCAAAGGACAGTGGGATCCCCTCAGCTTCTCTTGGAGTCAGCTTATGCCCAGCCAGGTTTATTACCTCTGGTTCTAGACTGGTGCCTGCAGACCATCTTGGGTGACTTGGCACAATGGTTCACAGGACTTTGGGGAATCTTCTATGCTGTGGCGCAGTATGACACAAGCAGAGCCAGCTGGGGTGCAGCCATGGCCAGCTTAGATGTTTTTCATCTTGAGGATAGACAAGGCCACTAAAGAAGCATCCAGATGCTATGCTGGCATGCAGCCCTTGAAAACACAGCTCTCTGCAGGTGCAAACACCCCATCGGCATCTGCCAGCTGCAGGAGGCAGGACACAGTAACCAAGTATGTTATCTCATTCAGTTAAATGTTATTTTTCCAATTACAACTGGCTGGTTCTATACCTTCTTAAAATATCATCCTGCAACATCTAAAAGAATTGCAGCTGCATTTTACTTTGGGTGGTTAGGGGGTTATATTTTTTTCTCTGCAGTTTAAGAAAATCATAGTAATCTCTGGAGCGAAAACAGCGATATGCCAGCTCAACCAACTCATAACCATAATTTACCTCAAAAATCAAATTCCTTGATCAATTTTACTCAAAAAAATACATGCCTTGAAATAAAATCTAAGTGAATTTTCAAGATATGCACAGATGTACAATCCATCTAATCAATCATTCCCAAATCTAACATACAATTAGTGACTCACGCACACTAACAAGATTTCATACCCTGTTTAATTTCCTGGCACAAAACCTGGTATTTATTCATGTACTCAAAGCTTCGAAGTGATACGGTAGCAATAATTTGTCCCAAGTCACATCAGAGAAAATTTGCTCAATAATAACATTAAACATCAATTTCAGCCTCTGACAAAACAATGCATGAATCTAAGATCCTGAGACTCATCAAATGTACTGGATGCCAATGCAATTAATTGGCTCTGACCACTCATTAAACCTTGACGAACACGTTCAATTTTAGTCCAAGGGTCATGACTTTGACACAGAAAAAAAAAAATCAAAACTGTTGTCACTAGTAGTAGGAGAAGAAACAATGCATTATTACACAAAACTATACATCTGGATTTTGTCATGGGACTGACTGAAGCAATGAAGCTCAGATGGGTAAATGTGGGCTACAGCCCAGTGCTTCTCAGCTTGCTGGCCTTCACAACGCATACGTTGCTGCCAGGGCCACCCTAGGCCAACTGAATAAGACTGATTAATTTCACAGGCATTGGCTCAGTCATGAAGCTTCTCAATGCTGATGCTGGAGGCCCACTGAACCAGAGAATTCCAGAGAAGTATCTGGAATACACCAAGAAATAAAATATATGCAGTCCAAAACTAAATTCTAGGCCAAGAGATTAATTTTGAAGAATGTGTTTTTAAAAAAGATATATGTATAAACATATATATCAGACACAGAACACTGCTATAAAGACACTTCAAGCCTGCTGTCAGTTTCTTAGGATGAAGGACTGCTCTGATGTATGGTTTGTCTTCCTCTTCTAAAGAGTCAGAGGACCTCTGTTCAGTGTTTAGCAGTTTGCCTCTTTCCAGTCCTTAAAATAATGTACATATGAAAGAGGAGACTGAATGAAGTGCTTCACAGAGCCTTGTTTCCAGCTATAACCTAAATGAGTTTTGCACATGAGTGGAATCGTTTACTGCTTATTTAACTTCGCAAGTGCTTTGGAAGACCTCTTGTAACACTGACTGTTTTTTCTTTGCTTGGCTACTGCTTTGGCTGCCTCAAGCAGTTTCCCTCTACACGTCACAAAAAAAAAGACGTGGTCTTCTGGGTTCTATGGACATTGAGCAAGGGGTGTCAATACATCATCACAGGATAGACTTCTCAGTCTGCAAAACCTCTCCACCAGCCCGGCGCTCTCAGTGGCAAGCGGGGCTCACTCAGAGCAGCACACACACAGCACTTGGATAGCCCAGTGCTGCTGTGAGTAGTTGCAGTGCTTTCATCGCTGCCTTGACAGTGTGCTTAAACTGCCAAAGAGCATCACCCCATGAGCAGTGTGCCAAATACGACCATGCACTCAGAGATTTTTGATTTTTCCTTCTCTGTAGGCTGCACTGAGACTTATCACACCCCCGCCTGTGGTACCCAAGGGCTGCAAGCTTTTAAATTACACTTCTGGTAACCATGGTGAAATGCGTGGTCCCATTTCTTATGAATAAAGACCTTCCCAAACATCTTAGAATGTGACTGCCCATGAGCAAAAACTTATTCTTTGTCTTCCTTTCTCTCTCTGCTCTGAGCTCTAATGCATCAGAGCCACATGGAAAAAAAGGTATACTACTCACATAACCATGAGGTGTAAATCTGCAGCCAGTGCAAGGAGGTCAATCCATACAAAGCATTCACATATATTTAGCTAAAATAGCCCATTTTTATCCAAGCATGTTCATTCTCAGGTATCTAGATTTTCTGAACATCTTTGTGTCCGTTACAACTCTCAACCTGAGGGTTTCCTCTTGACTTACAACTTCTATTCAAGGGACAAATATTCAGCTCTAACAGCTTCACCACCAGTCTCATACAGACTCTGTATTTCCCTTTTAATTCTCCCTCATTTACTCAATTATCATTCTGTTAATTAAACACCGAAAGCGTCTTTACTTTCTTTGGAAAAACACATTCCTGCTTAACCCTTGATTTATATATGTATCTCTGCAGGCTGTTTTAATGAGATTAGAGCTTGGACACAGTTTTTGTTCCTGGTTTGTAGACATTATTCTGAGGAAACATTGTGGTACAACATCAGACTTGCTGCCTGCCATTCATAGTGGAGTTTTGCCTAGCATAGTTTGACTGCTGAGATAATTAATAGCCTTTAGTAACCATGATTCTCTGGTTGTGAACTTCAAAGACAGCAGTAGTTTTATATTCTTTCTGTGACTTGAAACAGCAGATGGTTATTATAACACTACATGATTTGGAAGTGGGAACCATTAATTGAGGATGGCGAGAGGGGCTTCACGAAATCTACCTTGAATCAAGCCTTGTATGGGGCAAGGATTATATGTTTTCTCTAATTTCATCTCCATTTCCATCTGCACTCCGTTGAATTCAGATTATTGTATTATCCAGCGTACATTAAAATACATTGCTGTGTGCCAGTCCCAGAACCAGCCAGTGCTTAGAGACTTCCAGCTGAGGGGTTTGTCTTCCACTGGGCTTATACAGCTTCATTTGCACCTCTTGCTCAGTCTGAGGCAACACCAGGATTTATGCCTGTGTGCAAGCACAAAAGTATGGTATTTCAAGTCCATTCACAGGTCTTCAAACCCCCTGAGAGGTACATCAATGTTACTTTTCGTTCTCCCGCCTCTTCATTTGTATGCCACATATTTGAAAAATACAGACCAGATGTTGTGTAATAGAATGAGACACTGCAGTTAGAGCACCTCTTTATGATTTCAGATGTGTGGGTATGAGTCTCTGCTCTGCTCTTCTGCCAAAATTTACTGCTGCTCTGTACAGATGTACATGGCTTTCTCCTCCTCGGCTAGCTGTCAAACAAACAAGACACCTGTGTTGCCCACAGTTGTGGTCCAGTGTGACAGAGGAGGCTATGCAGCCATCAGGGAGTCCTGTGGCCCTGGCTGTGTGTGTGCGTCAGGTTGCCACTGCAGGATCAGAGCCTGTAGCCTCCCACATTCCTTGGAAACTACCATCTGGTTAGCAATTTCAGTGCCTACTGCACCACTAGCTACAGAAACCTGGTGTACCATGAGAACACCACTCCCTTGCACCAATGAGATGCTGAAGGGTTTTCTACAGGTAAGCACAATATGGCACACTCTGTGTGTGTTAATGAGTACTGGTGAATCCAAAAAGGAGGAAAACATTATATGGCTATCCCCAAAACCAAAGATATCAGTTAACGTTTCTTTCAAGACATGTGATGTGAACTTGAGAACGGTGTAGACCCCAGGTCACAAGAAACAAAAGCTATTCTCATTTTACAGACCAACTTTCCCATGATTAAAAAAACAAGTCAGAATTAAAGTACCTATTTTCTCCTACATCCCACTGCTGCTCCTTGGCTGCAGGTTGTACCAGCTCCACATTCTCACTGTCTCAAAATCTTGGCTTGGTTTATGATGAGCCTCTTCTTCACAACATCTCTGCCAAGAAGATAAACATTTATACACCCAATCTGCAGGTGGGGAGATTGAACAACTTGCTAAAAGACACACACAGTGTTCATAGTAGAAAAAGGCAGGGAGCTTAAGTACCTAGATCACCAGACTGTAGCCCAATCCATTGAGCTCACTGTTGAGTTCCTCTTCCTCTTAACTGCAGCTGAGCTCACAGTAGCTCTGTGAGCGCTGCTGTGCCTGCCAGGAGATACTTCTTCCTGACCTTCCCTGAACTTCTGCAAGAGGGGGTACCTTACAGCAGAATTCCCAGGCAAAACTGTCTGATTTACAGAGATGGATGCACATACCTCTGGGATATCTGAACCAAGTTGAGATTACCAGCCCTTCTTGCCCATCATTAGACTTGAACACAATCCATTTGATTTTTCACCAAGGACTGATAATGGCAAGATATTGTAAGACAGAGATTTCACAGTAGTGCTTCTTCCAAGGCTGTGCACAACTTTATACTAGCCTGACTAACCCACTTTCAAGTCATTGCCCCAGTCAGACCCAGGATACAGGTAAGCCTACTAGAAGAAGTTGGCCTGAAGCCTTGGGAAGGCATACTGCTGCCATGGAACTCCCAGTCCATCCTTCGCCTCCCTGCGAGTCAGGGCAACAGCATTGCTTTGCTGAGCTCTGAGCAACACAGTCTGGGCTTCCTCTGTCCTAAATTTCTGAGGATTTCTAGAGCAGGAAAAAACCTCTCGCCAGCCCCTTTCTTTTTTTAAAGTAAGACAATCATGGCTAAGAAGGTACATGGTTAATTAATAGGTATATAGTTATCTAGCAGTCCATACTGTATATAGTTCTTTATATGCACATCTGATGAAACTGTTATAGACTAGAAAAGGCTTCTTCTTGCAAAAAGCTCTCAATGTAAGGAGTCTTAACATAAAATCATATCTATACAAATGCATTAGTCAACTCTCACTCCCATTTTATTCAGCAGATACAAAGACTACTGCACTTGTACAGCTGCCCTGTATCTGTTCTGATCTTTGTACATTTGTACCTCAAACATGAGAATTTATCTGGGGCTTACAGTTAGTTAGTCACCAGTTCATAAAGTTTTTCATCCAACTAAAGAAGAAGAAGAGCATCACATAACTCAGGTGACCAGGTAGAAAAAAATAACAGACAATGTTTGGTTTATAGCAAATCCAAAAGATGCAGGTTTTTTAGACAAATGATTCCCAGCACAATTACAAATAATAATTGAAGGTACAAATACCACAGTTTGTGAAGGATTTTGAAGGGGGGGGGGGGCAGGGAAGACAAGTTAAATTCACTACAAATTGTGCAGCCAGCCTTAAATTTAAAATGTAAACAGCCATGTTGTCACCAAAGCAGCAGAATTCCATTTTCTTACACCTTTCCTAAATCTCAGCACTCAAGTTTTGCTTACCATTTAACATACTCCACATAGGTTTTTGCATCTGGAAGACTGTTGCTACTTATGTTGCCAGTGCATTTAAGATAATCCAGAAGTTGCTTTACTGCAAGAGATTTTAGAAAGAAAAAAAAATATTGCAACATCATCACGTCGTTTATTTACTGTGAAACCCAAAGGAAATATTTCAAATGTATCATTTATTGAAGCAAAAATGGAAAAAAAAAAAGTACATTATGCTTTTGAAAATCAATTTTCAGCTCTTTTCTCAGATGAATTCATCAAAGACATATCAAGGGGCTTTGGGGGAGTTATAGGACTTTTTGCTTTTATACTATTAAAAGTCAATTTTCTCTGTGTTTGCAATTGATTTAACATAGCCTTTAGGATTTTTGATGCACAATTTTAATTCTCTGAAGAATGCATGGCCATTTAAGTAATCTAAATAGGACTAATATGTTTCCTTAGTCTTAGCTGCTTTTTTATTGTTCATAAGAATTCAAATAAAGTGTGCAAAATGTGCAAAAATATTTTCTCAGTCTTTATGGCTGGATGTTCTAGTAATTCATGGCAAAAGATAGCTAGACTCCAAATAGTAGCCTAGAGTTCATGGTCAGCATCAGACATTTCAGTTGAAGAAGTCATATATTATACCAGGAAAAAAAGTTTCCTCCTGATCTCCGAGTCAGAGGTTGGCGGAGGGCTCCGACTTCCTTCTCAGCTTCACCTTCTCCTTTGTTTCAGTTGTTCACAGCTAACACTGTGAATAGCTTAATTGTCTGCACGCAAGTCCTTTTGAAATTTTGTTAAATTTTGAAAACAAGTAACACTGTCTGCAATGAGGTCCACTCCACTTGCCACTGCCAGTAAGTACCAAGTTAAAAAGGACAGGTATTCAACTAAGCCACCTCTTCATCTCACTGACTGTCCCCATGAACAAAAAGGGAATGTCTGAATAGGAGCTGAAGATTTCACTCTAAAAGGTATTAAAGATGTGACAGAGGGGTAGTATCCAACATCATTTTGGGTGAAAGTACTCTGAAAGAATGGTAAAATAATTAAGACTTCAGTGAATGTATCCTTTTTTTCCATAGCAGAAGAATTCAGATACTTCAAGCTCTTTAAGAAAAGAGACAGTAAAAGGTGAATGACAAAAGTTTGAGCAAAGGGTCAGTGGCAGGTCCCTGGGACTGATTATCTCTTTGATATCCAGGCAGCAGGGCATGCAAGGTGTCAAAGGATGTGCGATCACCTCTGCTGAGCATCTAATCACCACCAGGTCTGATCAGTGGAGAACACGAGGTGAGGAACCAGGAGAGGTCAATAAGCAGGAGCTACAAAGTGAATCACACTGCTTTACACAGAAGGTGAAAGAAGAACTGAAAAAAAAAAAAAAAAAAAAAAAAACCCCACAAAAAAAAAGCCCACAAAAAAAAACCCAAAAAAAAAACCCCCACAACCTACAGAAACTGCTGGTAAAGGAGATGGAGAAAGCAAAGAATCAATAAACACCTAGGAGGGAGGATAAAGAAATAAAAATGGCAACAAAGAAGATTTAAACACTTTTGCCAAGTCTATGGGAGCTCATCAACTTTACAGAATGTCTTCTCACAGAAGCTGTTTCCCCTGATGTCACAGTCATTAAGGTAGGTAAGAAGGGATAGGTCATGGGTCACCATCTGTCCCTGAAAAACAAGAAAAAGGCACAGAAAACATCAATTACAAAACATGCAAGTGTCTTTTAAAAGTGGGGAGGACAGGTGGGAGATACCTCACTAAAACACAGGATGTGTGATTACCCAGGGCAGGCACGGTTTCACTCAGGCAAGGAGCCCTGCCTCGCTGGGAGTGATGTGTTTGGAGTTAGAGTACTTCACTGACCAAAAGCACTGCAAAAATCATCACCCCTGCCAGCTCCTTGTTATCTGTGCAAGACACACTGGGAGAAGGAGAGTGTGCCCATGCTTCAGCAACCTCGATGCAAACTCCAGCCCACCTCACACATTAGCTCCACACTTTCACTGATTTAAAGGACCATATTGCTCTATTCACCGGTGATGTGGAGGCATGCTTTCCACCCTCTCTACATCACTACCTGCACAGACCCATTCAACAAACATCTGTACCTGGCAGATGTGGGGGTGCACACCAGTAAGTATCACCATCATGTTCACCAGAGTACTGTGTGTTCCTATGTTTCCATGAACAGGTTTCATTGATGGCAGATGTGCTGGTATAATGCCATCACATGGTGAAGGCATGGAGAAGAGGGTGGAGGCTCTCCAGGGACATGGCCACATCTCTGCCATATGCTTCAGGATGTCCCCACACTGGGATGGACAGGAATCATGGGGAAGAAGGGCTACAGGTCCCTTCCCTGCCCCAGGCCAGGCTACAGCCCCCCACACTTTGCTTTCCTTCATGAGGAATAGGCAGACAGCAGTAATTCAAAATATGCATAAAAAGAATTGTTTTTCCAGTTGATTGGCATACCTGTGGTCAGGGGGAATGTGGGAAAGCAATATATGCACACATGCATGAGGACATGCAGTCCAGTCTCACAGGGACTGAAAATTACATTTCCAGAATTAAAATGGAAAAATGTGACTCCATTTAATGATGGTCACAGGTTTTGCTCTGCATTCCTAAATAAACCTTGGTAACCACAAGACGTCTTCGTTTGTGCTGTTAAAGGCTGTATTTATCACAATCTGTGGCAAGTTCAGAAACAAATCCCCGTACAACATGATGGATACTTACTTCTGGATTGCTTTTACCTTCCCAAGTTTCAGCAAACGCACTGTTATGTAAAGGTACCTAGTGGCTATTTGGATGCTTATTAATGCAGTATGTAAGCAGCACTATTGTTTTTTCCCCAGTTACAAGTCACACATTTGTTTCCCAGTGTTTTCACTGTTTGTATGACTGCTAAAACTATATATTCAGGATAATGAGGTTTCTAGTGGGTTTGAAATGTTATTTAAATGCTGATTTCAGAAGTACTGTTTGTAACCTGTTAGGTCTGCAGAGAAAGCACAGTTTCCAAGAGGTCTATATCAGCATAAATCTGGAGCTTTATTGAAGCATTGCATTCAGAGCAAAACTTTGCCACTTACTTGACTAGATACCCACAAACCATTCACCTACCTAAAAAGTAACCTGCAACACAATACACTGACAAGCACAGAAAAGTATCTCAGTTAAATGTGAACCCTAAGTCCCTTTAAAGTTCTTTTTCTCTCTTTTCCCATCATTGCCCTTTGAGTTCGGAGGAATTTTTCCGCATCCAGTTTGGTTTCAACCCAACTCAAAAGTACTTCTGTAAATAGAGTTTGCTGTTCAGTAAGCCTGCTCCTGCATTGCAGGGGTGGGAAAATGGATGAAACTTTGCGTCTGGTTTTCTAAAAAGCCAAGGTCTGTAGCCAGGTATGTAACTGGGCTGCTGGATGATATCATGTAAGTCACTCCACCTTCCTCTGTTTCAGATTCCCACCTGTTTAGAAACATAGCGCTGTGCATACACAATGGGGCCAGACCAAGGAGTAGTGCAGCAGGTCCTACCCTAGTTCTGACACTGCTTTCCTCTGTGACTCAACTCACCCCTCTTTGCCTTAATTTCCTATGTCTGTTGTGGTATTAATTGTGGTTTTGGTATTTAGCCCTGATGCACCTCCTACCAGAATACTGTGCTAAATCTTGCTGTCTACCATGTAAGAAAGACTCTGAATCACAGAATTACAGAAGGATTGAGGTTGTAAGGGACCTCTGGAGGTCATCTGGTCCACCCTCCCTACTCAAGCAGGGCCACCCAGAGCCAGTCACCCAGGACCACATTCAGATGTGTTCTGAATATCTCCGAGGAGGGAGACTCCAGAACTTCTCTGGGCAACCCATGCCAGTGCTTGGTCACCCTCACAGGAGAAAAGTGTTTCCGAATCTTCAAAGGGAACCTCCTACCCTGTCCTTCATCTTGTGCCCATGACCTCTGGTCCTGTCCCTGGGCACCGCTGAAAAGAGCCTGGGTGCATCCTCTTTGCACCTTCCCTTCAGGCATTTGTACACATTGATGAGATCCCCCTGAGCCTCCTCTTCTCCAGACTGAACAGTTCCAGCTCGTTCAGTCTTTCCTTGAAGGAGATATGCTTCAGTACCTTAATCATTTTTGTGGCTCTTTGCTGGACTTTCTCCAGTAGCACCATCTCTGTCTTGTATTGGTGAGCCCGGAACTGGATGAACATCTACAAATAGCTGAGAAAAAGGCCATCATAATTATAAAAGACACAATAACTGCCATTAGAGTTAGAGACTTCAAGAATCTACTAGTTAGTTTATCAAGGAGAAAGTTAAGGATGAAGTTCAATAACAATTTTTAGGGACGAAGATAGGGAACGCAACATTATTAAAGTGCTTGTCAATTCATCAGAAAACGTGTAACAAAACCAAACAACCCAGTTTGAAAGAGGACAGAAGAGAAATGAAGTTCAGTGCAATTATTTGTTTAACAGTGGCAGCAATTAGCTGCTGGAAAATTTACCAAGTGTTCTGGATGATTCTATGTAGCTGATAATTAAATTAAGATCAGATTTTTTGTCTTTTTAAAACTCTTGTTCCAGTTCATATAAAAAGTCCTAAGGCCTAGGTCATGCAGTAACTCAGACAAAATTATTACAATATTCCCTTCTGGCTCTATCATCTATTCTTTTATATGAGCTGACATCCACTGTCTTGAGTTAGTCTTTGCCTCAATCTCAGAACAAAACTCTCAACATAAGATCACCACCTGTCTCTAAATGTACCCGCTTCTATAACAAGGCAGAAACAAGACAAAGAAGAATTTGGTAACTTAAATGACAGTCTGGTATAACCAGCCAATCTCACTTGTGTGCTCATCAGCAGTAATACCAAACTGCCAAACACAGGCTGATAAAATCTCTATACTGTTGACCACGATCAAGTGTGTCTGTGAGATATGATCATAAGAAACTGAAGCACCTCTAAAGGAAAAGTTTTACAGGGTTCTTTATCCTAGCACAACTGCTCAGAGTGTCGAGGTTTACATTTACTGAGGATTCCTTTGAAAAAATTATTTTAATATAGCTAGAAGCTGGAATAAATTGACTATCAGGGGTCAAGTTGCTGCAGCAATGATGTGTTTGGCTTCTAGAGACAGTCTATCAGATGTACCAAGCAAGAGAAACATTTCTGAAATAGCCTTGATAATAGGTTTCTGAGGGAGATGTCCCCTTTAAAGCAAAGTGTTCAGATGCCATTTACCAAGGTATGCCATGAAAGGACAGGAAGGCATTAGAACAGAAAATACAACATATGTTAATCATCTGCAATTCAATCACTTTTCTGTATAGCTAGGAAATGAATAATTTTGTGTAATGCTAAGCACAAGGCTGTGACTCTTTGTAGAGTCCTTGAACTGAAACAATAAAGAAAGCAGCATGCTGTTTGTCATTCTGTTGCAGCCCTTGTGAGAGCAAAAATAAGCTTTAGGAAAGTTCATGTCTAATTTTCAGACTTGGCTGCTATCAAGAGATTGAAAAGTCTGAAGAATTTCCCTATTGATGAGGCATTCTCAGTACCTTTGTGTTATTTACCAGACCAAACCAAATATCCAGCCCTGATCCAGAACCATAGTGCTATATAAGGTATGGATGGCATACGACTGCTCATCAAGAACATGCAATCTCTTAAGCCAATGCCAAAATAAGCACTTTCAGAGAGGAAATGGATTTATTTTACAGACATGGAGTATAATGTTCCCAAAGCCATGGCCAATCCTATGTATAAAGCCTGTGTCATTCCCGCTATAGTATGATAGAAGGAAGTGGGAGTCAAACATCTACTCCTGTTTGCAACCCATCCCTGTTTACGCTCACAGCTGATATAGATACACTCCCATGGCTTCTCAGGAACTGTGGCCTCTGGAGGTCTCACAAGCTAGTAGGAAGGAAACCATGTAAACCCATGAACAGATTTTTTTTTTTTTTTTGTTTAATTTGATATATATCACCACTTACTGCGGGTAGTGGCACTGAAATAAAAAAAAAAAAAACACTGCCAAGGAGAGCTCTCACCTCACTTAGAAATGGTTTCTCTAATCCTCCTGACACCCTAGTTTAGAAACCTTCTGCTTACACTGCTTCCAGTTACACATCCGGATGCACAGGAAAGCAATAAGCTCATAGTCCTCCTTGCCAGTTTCTAGAGTCCCTGTTCTTCATTCATTCAGTGAAAACTCAGATCTCGACTGAAGCTTTTGGAAGATTACATATTCCCTAAGTAGAAGGGCCAAGTTTCAAGGCCAGGTTGGATGGGCTCTGAGCAACCTGATGTAGTTGAAGATGTCTCTGCTCCTTGCAGGGGGGTTGGACTAGATGACCTTTAAAGGTCCCTTCCAATCCAAACTGTTCTACGATTCTGTGATTCTACATCAAGATAAGAAGTGCAGTGCCTCAGCAGGAGCAGCTCATCTCCACCTCACCCAAGGCTGAAACTACGTCCCTTTGATAACAGGCATCAATTTAGCTCATTTGCTACAGCCAAGTGACTTTAAAAATTATATAACAGGGTGAAAAAAGATTCTGGAATTAAAGTTTAAACTATGTTTGTTTATAAGCTGAACAAATAGCAGTATTAATTACTGTGTCCCAAAAAAACGTGCTAATGAGCATACAGACAGCTATATCAAAGTCTTTTCTCCTCACATACACTATTAACTCCTCTCTCTCCTGCTCTTGGCATCACTTGTTTTATGTGCTCCACTATAGCCACTGGAAATTTTTGAAAAGAAAAGGTTGGAAAAGGCTAAAATTAAAAAAAAAAAACAAAAACAAAACCATACTAATATACTATCCTCAGTTAACAGAAGAAAGTCAAGAAGTGAGGGAAGCTGACACCCACAGGCATCTTAAAAATGTAAATAGAAGAGTTTCTTAGTTTGGCAGAAATCCCGTTAGTGAGTCTGCATATAAATGCAGGAGTTTTGAGACTGCCCGGTGTGGATGTGCATGCATGCGTATCAGCTGAAAAACATCAGCTGTGTCTCTCTGTGGTCCCTAAGTAGAGCTGGCCCTCAGCACAGAGGCACCACACAATCCTCCACAGCAGGGAGCCAGTGCTGTAGAGGAGAGCTCAGAATTGTCCTGACAAATGGGAGGAATGCTGCAAAAGGGAGAAGGATACAGTGGGGACAAACAAGCAAAGCACGACACATAGGCAGCAGCACATCAGCTGGGAAGGAGCTGCTGCTGGTGGCAGTTCGGCAGAGCATGGGCTGGGGCTCATGCCACTCACAAGAAGAGGACGAGTCCATGATGTCTGGCTGGCACAAGAAAGTGCATACCAAGGTATATAAGCACAGTAACAAAATTTTTGGCTTCTGCAGCTTGCCAGATTTCTCTATGCATTGCTGTGAACCCCTGGCCTTAAGGCAAGTACAGACCAGCTGGTCACAACATAGGAGAGTACCATGAGTGGCCTAGAAAACCTATCCTCTGATGGGAGGTTGCAAGCAGAGCGAAGTAGGGCTGTTTTCCCAAACAAAGAAAACACTTTGTGGTAGAGGAAGGAGGTGTGACCGCAGTCTTCAAGTTCATGAAGGCCGCAAAGAGAAAAGGAACAATCTGTTCTCTATGTCTGCAGGAGATCAGTCAAGAGGAAATGGATTTAAATTGTGCAAGGAAAGTCACGAGATAAGCAACCAGAAAACTCTAAGACGAAATCTTTAAGAGAAACATCCCTGGGTTACATCCCATCCTGGGGCTCACTACGATGTATTCCAACAATTGCAACATTAAAAAAGCACAGACAATGTAAAACACACATACATACACATAGCATACACAAACAGGTATAGGTATCTGATAGAATTATAGAATGGTTTGGGTTGGAAAGAACCTTTAAAGGTCATCTAGTCCCAACCCCCTGCCATTGGCAGGGACACCTTCCGCTTGACCAGGTCAGTCAGAGCCCCATCCAACCTGGCCTTGAGCACTTCCAGGGATGGGGCATCCACAACTTCTCTGGGCAGCCTGTTCCAGTGTTCAACCACCTTCAAATTTCTTCCTTATTTCTAATCTAAATCTACCCTCTTTCAGTTTAAAGCCATTACCCCTTGTCCTATCACTACATGGCCTTGGCAAAAGTCCCTCCCCAGTTTTCTTACAAGCCCCTTTTGGGTACTGGTAGGCTGCTACAGGGTGTCCCTGGAGCTGTCTCTTCTCCAGGCTGAACAACCCCAAGTCTCTCAGAGCCCTCTGATCATCTTTGTGGCCCTCCTCTGGACTCCCTCCAACAGGTCCATATCCTTCATATGTTGGGGATTCCAGAGCTGGACACAGTACTCCAGGTGGGGTCTCACAAGGGAGAAGTAGAGGGGGAGAATCACCTCCCTCAATCTGCTGGCCACACTTCTTTTGATGCAGCCCAGGATGCAGTTGGTCTGGGCTGCATGTACACATTGCTGGCTCACACTGAGCTTCTTGCTTACTAGTACCACCAAGTCCTTCTCCTCAGGGCTGCTCTGGATCCATTCTCCATCCAGCCTGTATTTGTGCTTGGGATTGCCCCAAGGTATGTAAAGCATCAACTGATATCTGAAAAAGGAACTTAGCCTAAAGTCTCAATAGTAGCATCATTTTTGTGAGGATCAAAAGTCAAATTTACAAGGTACAAAGGACATTCAGCTGTTCAAAGGTCATTTTTGGGGGAAACTGGATGCAAAACTTTTCAGTTAAAACCTCATATCCTTTCCCCTTCTGATTTTCCTTTTCGCCTCTAATAGGTTTTGTCTATGAATGCCGAAAGTATAGAGACAGTGCCTAAAATAATCTGAAGTGCACACAGTCCTACTAGATACAGGTAAATGAGGGTGCTCGGCACATTTGCAGAAATCCTGTCACACACTCTGGAACAGTCATGTCAAACTGAGACCTTCTCTCCATTTTTGTGTGGAGCACTGGCTCACATCCAGTTCAGACAGAGTAGCTGAAAGTCTTTTTTCTCTGATGTTGTTTAAAAGCCTAAATGCAATGAAGTACTAGTCTGAGTCCATTTCCCAGTGAGCAAAAGTGTCAAAAAGCCACCATCAGAACCAGATCTAACTGGAAGTCCCAGTAGGGAAGTGAAGAAATAGTTAGACAGGGAGAGGCAATACCCTGCCTCTTGTGGTACTTGTTACAAAACTTTCTGCAGCAGTGGCTCCAACTTTTGGGACACTGAATTTCATTTGCTTCCCACCCACATGAAAACCCCCCACACTCTAATATGGTTAACCAGACACTTCACTAAGACGTTCTGCCTATTTCCCCCCCCCACCGTCTTTTGCTGTCAATGAACTGTTGTCACTGTATTGAAAAGCCATATGATGGCTCTATATTCTTGCCTGATTATATGTAAGTTCAAATGTTTGACTCCATGCCAGAGTCATGGCCATTCTGGCCTCAAGCCTCCCATGGCTGCTGGTGAGGGGTCTGGAGCACAAGTCTTATGAGGAGCGGCTGAGAGAGTTGGGATTGTTTAGTCTGGAGAAGAGGAGGCTCAGGGGAGACCTTATAGCTCTCTATAACTTCCTGAAGGCAGGTTGTGATGAGCAGGGGTTTGGCCTCTTCTCCCAGGCAACAAGCAGGACCAGAGGAAATGGCCACAAGTTGTACCAGAGGAGGTTTAGGTTGGACGTGAGGAAAAACTTTTTCTCCCAAAGAGTGGTCAGGCACTGGAATGACCTGCCCAGGGAGGTGGTGGAGTTGCCGTCCCTGGCAGTGTTCAAGAGGCGGCTTGATGAGGAGCTACAAGATATGGTTTAGTAGCTCTGGCAGCAATGGTAGTGGGAAGACGGTTGGACTAGATGATCTTATAGGTCCCATCCAACCATGTGATTCTATGATTCTATGATTCTATATATTTATCCTTTTCACTATGTACAGAAGCATACAGCATGATTGAGCACAGAGTTCCAAGGTCAAACACCATCAATTCTTCAGCTGAAGGCTTACCTCCCCACAACTCACTCCGAAGTCACTCTCTCTCTATTAAACAACCACAAACCCAAAGCCTTGACAACATGATTATAAAACCACATTATTCCGCCTGAGTTTGCTCAGGAGCTTTGTGTGCATTTTTGGCACACATGACTGTGATGAACTCATGTCAAGCTAGTACAAAAGGCATAGGGAAGTACCGCTGTAGGTACTCAAGTTGCCAGCCTAGAAGACCTGATTTTGGATAATTGCTATACCACAGACTTCCTCTGGGAAAATGGACAAGTCCTATTGATTGTCAGGAGGTGAGTACCTCACTTCTCTACCTTCCTTTCCAGGCAGAATTACCCCATCCCAGGCACTTCAGAGGGCAAATCTGTTTAAAAAAGTTACACAGATACAACAGTAATGAGGGAGGATAATTAGGTACCTCCAAGCAGGTAGAGAAAGCATTACTTTATTTCCAGTAGTTATCTACAGCTGTCCATGAATGTGGACTTCCCTGTATATGTGCTAAAACAAGAAGTACATATTTCTTTTCAAGAGCTTACAGGAAGAAAGGGCTTATTTTGTAGCATCCATCATTACAAGATTTCTGGAACCTTCCCAGTAGTAGTAACCAAAAAAAAAAAAAATTACAACAGGCTCATTTTCCTCACTAATTTTCTTCCCAAGGCGTTCATAAGTATTCTTCTGCTGGTTTGAGCAGTTGAGTTTATTTCCTCATCCCCTTTTCCTCTCCCTTCTCTTTCCCTGTCCTCTTTAGTTATTTATATTTCCTGACTGCCTTTATATTTTTGTCCTCCTTTTCACCTCTTGCTCTGTAATTCATTGTGGTCTGCACTGAAACTAAGTCAAAGCAGCAAATTTTGTTTTTCAACCTGAGAACAAGATCAGTTGCTCTCATCTCCTCTGAAAATTAGTTTGAAATCTTTGGTCTTGTGCTAAATTTGCCCATATATGAAAAGAAGCATAAACCAGAGCAATACTAAGAATTGGCAAAGAGCAAATAATAAAGTCACTGATAACAGGTTGCTTCTGGGCTCTGACACGGGCTCGGGACACAATCCAGAGCTAGGAGAGGACAACACGTTTGGTATAGACAGAATTTAGACTGTGCAGCAGCATTTGGCCAAATTTTAAAAAAAAAAAAAACAAACAAACAAACAAAAAACCACATACCCTTTACACATCCTTTCCATGCAAAAAGAGACACACTGCACTCACAAGACCATCCCTAGCAAGGGAAAAGGTGGTAAATTTGTCTTTGGGAGGTTTTCCCTGGAAGGGTCTGGGTGGTCATTTTAGACACCCTTCTTATTAAAGGAATTGTCAAACCTCCCATTGGAGAGGGGAAGCAGCAGCAGATCACTTTATTTGCAAGCACCAGGCCAAAAGCCAAAAGATGCCTAAACAGGGAAAAGTCTAAACAAATAGTTCCCGGACAACCTATAAATAGAAATGTATCCTCAAATCTGCTCAGATAATTTCAAGTAAATACACTTTGAGTAAGGAGTATTTGTACAGGTAATTAACAAATTACACAAAAGTCAAATACATACTTTCTGTAAATTCAGTTCTATTACTAACTTGTATAATAACATCAATAGTCTGCACCATACATTAAGTTCTGCACAAAAAAACCAAGGGGAAATCATATAGAGTGCCATCAGATTCCTCTCTGATTCCTCCTCATTTTTTTGTAGTACACTATTAGGAAATAATGTCCCTTTTTGCCACGTAAAGGAATTCTCATTTTGCTTTTCTAGTTCCTTGTCTTTACTGCGGACAGGAGAGCTTTGCATGACAGCAATGACGGGTGATGTGTAATACAGCAGCTGGTTCTAAAAATTTGATTTCTCTGTTTACATCCCTGGCTTTAAAGTCCCATAGCAACTGAAAAAATAATAAAAAACTCAACTAAATTACCATACTGAAAACTTCCACATAATCCTGTTTATGTAGAAGGGCTTTTCTTACAGCATTTTGCAAAGTTCCTCCCCAGTTGCTAATATTTTAATAAAATACCTTTATTATAATCGAGCGTGCTAGGAATTAGACCTGGAACCTCTCTACCTGCAGGTTAGCAGGGTGGAATAAATATGCCAGTAAGGACCTTTGCAGGTGAGGTCTTTTTACTATTTCTTTCCCTTTAAAAATGTTTTGGTTAATTTCAAGTCTTGCACCTGCTTTGATTACCCAATTTACTAATTGGATTCTTTACCCCAGGGAGAGTGGAGGCCCTATTTGCTTTACCTTCCTCAGTGACAATGCTTCCATCAAGAATGCTTTAAGAGAGGAGCACTTTCCTTGGCAGCAAAGAAGAAAACCATGATGTGTTTCACACAGAAGTCTGCCTTGAAAATAAAAAAAAAATAAAAGAACTCACCTCATATTTTATCCAGCATCTTCCGTGTCTCATCAGAGGAAATTAAAAAAGAAATTGGCTTCTTGAGAGGATAGATCAGACACCTTAAGGAACAGCTGCAATTTGTGTTTCTGAGAAATGAAAATTGAAAAGCAGACTAAAGTGGATATCGGGTGATTTATAAACCACCTTTCTCCATTCCTTCTAAGTGTCAGTACATTCGATAGATCATCGATAGCACCGTCTTTAACATATGATTTTCAAAACGAAATTAAACAGGCAACTCCATGTCCCACTTCATTCCCACCGCAGACAGAGCACAAGGGTGCTCAAAGGACCTCGCGGCCCCTGCTTGCACAGCACGAGGCACAGTTCCTGCAAACACGGTCTGCAAATCCATAGTCCCCGTACAGGGCAATGTGCACCAACTGCTGTAGCTATTAGTGTTGTTCATGCCAAATGCTTGAGAGCCACTTGTTTGTGAGCTTGTCCAAACACACAAGGCTTGCTCATGAGCAAAAATATTAAATGTTACTCCTTGACATTTAGTTGTTTTAGTAATCTAACCCCTTGAAAACTATATCAAGATCTATAGAGCCATTCAGCTCTTAATCGTAGCAGATATGAATCACCGTGTCAGTTAACACTGGGTGCATAAATCTCTGGCAATAGATTTATGACACTGGAATGTAATTCACCTGTATCAGCTCTTAAATTTTATTAGAAATGTGGGATTTGAGAAGAACAGACTTATAGCTGATTGCAATTTGAGTTGTGACCTGAACGAAAAAGTCGGAAACCGAGGCTCACAATCTGCTGGTGTGCTTGAGTAACAGTTTCACGTTCACCCTGGTGAGATTAATTGCTTCTTTAATCTGCAAACGCTGACACACATGCGCAGCTGTGCACGCTAATAGGGAGGACAGCCACCGAGGCTCTATCAAGTTTCATTATACCCTGTGCGCTTAATTGTTTTCATCACTGGAAACCATCGTTTCATTTAACAATTTAAATATCGCAGAAATGCCATAATCACGTTTAAGTATTAGAGACATTTATGAGCAAACAGAAATTATTTTAAGAGGAACATATATAATACTGCTGCGTGGATTTAGTTGCATGGTGAAGGTAGAAGATTCTTCTACTCATTCCCAGTGCCTGTAGCCAAAGCAGGGTCAGAGTCTGTGCTAAAAAGTTTTTGATTCATTCAGGTTAGCCTGGTGACACTGGCATGCTGAGTCAAGTGCACTGTAGCTGACTGTAATTGCAGATATTAATGAAGCTTTGAAAGGGATTCAGAATGACTCTAAATGTCCACACTGGCTAGAAACTCATTTTGTTCTCGTATAAAAGTGCCAGATCATCCAAAAAATAATTCAGCTACTTGGGTCAAAATGCACAGGTAACACTTGAGTTCTTTTACAGCTTATACTCATGCCAGGCTTCTCTCTCCTTGGCTCATTTTCTTGTTCTCCCCCTCTCGTTTGATGGAGGAGCCTACTGAATATCAGAGCACGGCAAACACACACTGATGCAGCCATGCTTTCTACTAAAAAATTCAGTTTGCAGAAGCACGCTACAGCTGGCATTGCTGGGGAATGGGGGAAACAACTACTTCCCACTGAAGCCTTGCAAGTGAGACATTAGGTCCCAGCCTTGGAGACGTGTCCGATTTGGATTTTCTCCACCACCATCCCATAATATCCTTGTTGAGTGAATGGATTTTGCCAGTCAGGGACCTGCAGGGCACTAAAGCACAGCTGCCCTTGCATCCCAGTGGGCCTCTCTCTGCCGTGCTCCTGTCAACATCTTTGCTCTGATCATAGGTCTCCCCTCCATGGGTCCCAGTCTTCTGCCCAAGTTCAGTTTCAAGATGCTCCATGTATGCTAAAACAGGTAAAACCAACACAAATGGCAGAACAGCCTTCAAGGCCCTCATCCTGAAGGGCAGCTGTGGATGTGCCATGCTTGGGCTGGTGAATTGGGTCCTTCCATCACCAGCTGATGATTAATGGAACCATCCTGGTCACCACATCCAGGCCTCTTCACAATGATGTACAAGGCAGCAAGCCTCCACCACCCTCCCAAGCCTCTAGATATTCCAGAAATTGAAAGGATTCAGTCCAGAAGTTCCCCAGACTACCGGGGAGTTGAGGGCAAAGCCGAGTTGGGCTCAGGGGTGCACTATGTCAGCAATGTTCAGCTGATATCAGGAAGGAATGGGTATCTGGGCACATGAAAGTGCCCTGGATCTGGAGGAACAACAGGCCCGAGCCATCCTGGCAGCAGGTGTTGAGGGGCCTGGGCTAAACCACAGCTTCATAGGTACTGCTCAGGGCATTACAGCATCCCTTTAACCTCCCAGTAGATCTCTGCAGACTGTCTCATCATTGGAATGACAGCCTGGCTCATTGAAGGAGAGGGAATGGAGGGGCAGGTTGGACTTGGGCATCTTCTCCAGCTGCAGCTCTGCTGGCCTCCCGTCAGACATTGCAGAGCATAAAATTATACCAGCTGAAATCCTTCTTCAAGACTTCTAGCACAGCCCAAAACTTCACTTGTCAGCATGAAAGTGTGTCTTTTTCTACAGAAACTGGGCAAGTTGCTCAGCAAATGCTCTGCAGAAAGTCCCTGAGGCGTCGCGGTGCCATGTGTCAGCCCTCTATTGCCTCTTTCTGATGCCAGCCCTTCTCTGCATGAGGAGCTGAAAATGGAGCTGTTCTTCTCCCTGCTGTTAGTCAAAACTTTGAAGCACCCAACCAATACCAGTCTATCAGCCTTACAGTTATTTAAAGAGAGCCTGTCAGTTTATTATTAATAGCAGCAATTACATTATAGCAGTTGAAAGACACAAGTGAGATTGGGAACGTACCGCAGCCAGCGTTAGAGATCTGTTCACGCCTAGTCTGTGCTAGAAGAGGCTTTCAAGTGTGATTATATGGGCAAACCCTTCTAGCTGAGACCTGAGATACATCTTCACATGGTATGCACCATATAGATGAGCTCACTCTGCCAGCTGCACATCTATAAGCTGAATGGCCACAGAGCCAAACTTCAGCTAATACATTCTTCCTCTCAGCAATACTTATTGCCCCAGTTTTAGCGAGGCGCTCATTTGTTCATGTCACTGCTGGTCATTTCGGAGCTCGCAGCAGAGCACACCGACATTTGCTTTCAGCACATCACTCAGGCAGTACCACTCCCTCATTTCTGCAGAAAAAATACCAATTCCTCAAAAGAATTTAGATAACCAACAGTAAACTGCTTTTTTTTTTTTTTTCCTGTATAGCTGCATCTAAACTAAGGCTATACATCAGCATAAAAGCATTATTAAAAGAACACATCTAACCAACATTATTTTACTGTCAGCAATTCCAACTGTAGATCTGAGCTGCTGGGAGAGAATCATCTTCCTAAACAGGCACTAAAGAGTTCATGCTTTAAATGCTTTCTCGAATAAGAGAAACTGAGGCAGAAAGCAATTGAAAGACTCATCCAAGGTCATGCAACACATTTATGCAAAACATGACCCCACCTGCATTTTAGTCCATGGCACAGATGCCATGCAGGTAGCAATTTAATAAGCTACGAGCCCCATCTGTTCATTATTGTCTCAACTGGATATTGCCATCCCCGAAGCTGAGCCACATTAATTGATTATATGAATGCTCCCGGTTTGCCCCAATGCAAAGGCAGTCAATTTAATTTAAATCCTTGTTGGAGGAGATATCAATTTGCTGGCTGACTTTATGCTGAAGCAGACAAGGAGCACTCACATAAGTTTCATAACCAACTCCCACTATGTCAGACAGAGCTCATCTGTCCACCTCCTACCTCTCTGGCAATTTTTATATCAAAACAAATCAAATGGGAAATGTGCAAAAAGGAGACTTTTCTTGTGGTGCTATCCAGAGCTTTGAGCTTAACAGAATTTCAGCTAGCAGAATTTCCCAAATCTAATAGCATTTCTCAGTCTAAAGTATTCCCTGTTTTGGAGTTTCTCTAATTATCTTTCCAGCACCACGTATGCTCACTTTCTCTCCGTATCTTAACTTGGGTAAAGAACACAGTTCACATTTTTATTACAACTACCAGCACTTGTCAGCAGTGGCAGGGGCACAGAAGCTACAAGGGGGTTGGGGGGAAAGCTTTTAGAAACTCTCCCTAAATGCTGCATCCAATCTTTTTGACATTTTAAGTCATCAAAACTTCACTAGTGATATGAGAGGCTGCTATATTTTTCTCTCTTACTCTCTTCTTTCATTTTTATTAGTGGCTGGATTTTGATTACATTATGGCTGACAAAGACCATCTGCCTCCACAGGTAACTGCATTATCATCGGAGGCAGCCACAAGTAAAAGCACTGTGTGTGTAAAGGGGTCACAACATTTACTGCTTTTTTTATTAACTACACAAGAAACCAATTCACCTGCATTCTTCTGGTGTTAAAATAATAGACATACAAGCCCTTCTTGTAAGTTTTGCTCCTGGTATTGAACAATTCACGTACCCTCTAAAACAGTTTCCCTCTTCTGTCCATAAAAACAAGACCACTTTTTGCACATCAGCCTGGTTCACTACAGAAAGATTTTTTTTTTTTTCAGTTTAAAGCTGGCATTAAGTTTTAGCTCTTTGTCCTAGCAGTTACAGACCTGCTTTGTTTGCATTGGGGATATTTTTCTTTTATTCTTGGGAAAGTGAGAAAAAAAAAGATTAAAATTCCATCTCCCAAACAAAAGGACACGAGCATAAGCCCTTAAGATGTTTTGCTCAACTGCAGAGATATTACCAAGAAGTGCAACAGTAAATAAAGTAAACAGACGCTCATAGGCAACTGAACGAGGTGGTTTGAAGGTACCCAAATTACTGCAAACAGCCCATTTCTCTTTCTCTTCCCCGTTCTACCCCACCACTTGACCGTAATGGTACTTTTGCTGTTCATCACTCTCTCTCCTCATCAATTTTCGCTGCCCTCCACTGCTTCTTTATCACTTTTTTGTCAAATCTACAACTACCTTTAGTTCAGATGTTTGCCATAAATTCTGGCAATAGACATCTAACCTATGAAGAATATAAATAAATTGGCTAGTTTTAAGAAGCAGTAGGCGATAATGTATTTTTTTCATATCCATAGATATAGCTAATACCTTTGTATATCTGTTGGAAAACTGCCATTGCACTAATGCCCTTACTCTGACTGTTTGTCTGTCCCCTCTGCACTGTTTTAAGAAGTGAGCACGTTCTGGCACAGTGAATAAGGACCAAATCACCATGTGACTTAAAACAGTCACCAGAAAATAAAAATTTCCAGCCATTCCATTTTGCATGCCCTGCAGTCTGTTTTACTACAAACTTCCATTAAAAAAAAAAAAAAAAAAAAAAAAAAGGTTTGATTTTAACTCTAAGTTTTGACAAAAGGCACTGAATGCTCCTAGGTTTAACGCTCATGAACAGAACTATTACCATTTTCAAAGATTAAAAAAGAGTTTTAGCTTCCAGAAAAAGAAATATAAAAACCATTGTCTCCTTTTCCTTGCCACTTTGTGGAGGGATTTTTTGGTGTTTTTTTTTTCTCTTTTCATTTTCACGTTGATGTAACAACATTGACTTTAGTGGGATGTGAGGCTTACTCCAGTGAAAAAAATAGAGAAAAATCAATCTCTTTTTGCAGATATGTCTATTCCTCAAGCCAAAATGTGTGACTGGGAGTAAGCTCCAACACAAGGAGCCCCATGAGCCATGTACCCTTTCACCACAGTGCCACAGCAGAGCTAAACTGGTGGCTCGTTCCCAGCCCTGCTTCATCTACCCACACTGAAAAAATAAAACCTAGGTCCACGCTATGTATAAAACAACACTGGTGATGAGGAAGTCTGGTCTTATGAGAGACTACCAGATCCATGGTTATCTGGCATACCCAGGAATTTTCAACTCTTTTTCCCACCAGTTGAAATTCTACATGTTTTGGGCAAAACCTCTGTTTTAGTTAATGGCTCCATGGCTGCAGCCCTGCTACTCTCATCAACAGCAATTCACGATGCTATTCCCAGTAGCGCAGACTATATAGTCACAAGCTGAACGCAAAGCCTCATTTGACAATACGGAGACAAATCTCTAGCTGCTGACAAACCTGGCAAAACATGGCCCAAGTACCACCAAAATTCTTAGAGGCCAAATAAAATGCTTTTTTTAAAAAAAAAAAAAAGTTTGAGCTACCATTTACTCTTTTTGACGGGCACAGGGAACAAAGAGAGGAATAGAGCGGAGAGCTCAGCTCATTGTCTGGTACTGTGCTATGTGGAAAGACAGACTCCTAAAGATGTGCCAGCTGAAGGACAGGGTAGCAGCAGATGCCAAAATGAAATGGTAGGGCAACCCACTGGCTACCAGGGAGACCTCCCACCAGCCCCTACCTTCTCCCCATCCTCCCACTGGGGCAGGAGGCCCCACAAGAGCAACAGCTGCGTCTCTCACAGCTTTCATAGCCCATGTCCTCCAGAAAGAACATCCAGTCCATGCAGTTACACCCAGAGGCACCGCCTTCGCCTGTGCAAAGTGAGGGGCCATTGGATTGGTGGTGGGGCAAAGGCTGCTTCCTCGATGACACATAAGCCTGGATGTGCTAGAGAGAGGCAGCCTCATGACTGGGGCAAGCAGGCTTGCCCCTTGTCTGACTGCTTCATGCTCAAAACTATGATAGCACGCAACCTCCAAAACAGCCACTGAGGCTGTAGGTAACTAACTCCTGCTAGGGGCAAAGGGGGACAAGGAGAGGAGCAGAGAGGACTGAATTGGCAGCTGAGGCCCTTTGCTTCAGAGAGGGACAGGGCCAGTGTTTCTCTCAGTCCCAATGGTGGCAATTGTCATTGCAATTGCCATTGCCACCCCAAGGCATCCTGGCAGCTGACCACACAACCAGCATGTTTAAGCAGCTCAGACATGTACATTTGCACCCACTTTAGCGAGTAGCCTGGTGCTGCTGCAAAACACTGGTTCGTTACATGCAGTCAGCACCCACCTTGCTTCCAGTCTCCTCCATCCAGGTAAGCGCTCACCATCACCTCAGATCTTGACAACCTGCAAATATAAACCAGGGCTGCCACTGTCATTACAGTGATGCACATGGGGTCTCCCCCCGCTACTTCCTCTCCTACCTGAAAATATTATTTCGCCTCATTGTAGCTACTTCAGCACACTTACAAAATAGGGGTTGGCGGGGGTGGGGGGAAAGGCAAGACATCAATTCAGGAAAACCAAAAAAGAGAGCTGAAGAGGGAATGTAAATACTGAGGTGTTAACAGACTGTGATACACAAATGGAAAACATATTCATTACTGGGAAACGGTGTTTAACATTCACAATTTACATTTGCTTTTCAGAGTTCAAAACAGCAATGCAGTTCAGCCTCTTAGAGGTTCTGTCTCTTGCCATCCTTCCCTCTCGCTCCCCATCAGAGCTGCCAAAGACAAGCAGTCCCCAGAGCACCTTGGCATTCACCCTGAGAGCAGGGCACTGCAGGGCCAAGCCCCCTACCTCAGGGCCACTTGGGTTCCCAGGGGACCCCCCTCCCAGTCCTGAAAACCTGACGGGAGAGAGGACCTGTGCAAGAAGCGATAGCAGTTGATCAGTTGGCGCGCAATGGCTATTTCAGGAACTGGGCTGTCTGTATAGGACAACTAAGGTCACCTTTCAGTATACCCTCCATGTTGCTTAGGCAAACTTCGCCTAGTGTTATGTTTTAAGCACCCCACAGTTTTTACATTCCTGGTGGCACGCACAGATTAGCAGCCTCCACATCGTCTACACACAAGCCTCTGCTTTCTGCTCCGTTATCAGGTGCCTGCCACTACCACTGCCTGATTTAAAGACTGCCTGGTTCCGGTTGCATCTGTAGTGCAGTCACCGGTGATGAATTGTGATGTCACGAGCACTAGATTGCAGCATCGCTGAAGGAATCAGGATGATAAAGGGGGAAGAACACCTGTATTTACACACAAACATCTTCATAATCAGCAGGACCAGCAAAGGCAATGCAGAGAAATAGAATTAGGCAGGAAAATATAATTAGCATTATTCGGGTACTAACCGGAAGAAACTTGATGCTTTTTAACACTGAGTGCATGTGGTGTTTGCTGGAAAAGGATATTGTGTACCGAGACACTGGAGACAGGCTGGGCAAGGCAAGAAAAGGGAGAGCTGAAAAGAGGCTTGTTTGTTTATTCCAGAGAGGGATCAAACTTGAGGCTCAGATCAGGTCTGCAAGAGCTTCCTTCCTCCTCCCACACTCACCCCTGTGGCCTAGTGGAAAGGACACCAGCCTGGGTAGCTGTGCCTAAACATTATTTTCTGCCCCTTACCTTTCACCTTCCCCCTTCAGAGTAGGATGTCCATGAGACAGAGGTGACAAGTTCATGCTGTCAGGAACGTGCATGATTTCACCTGCTTCTATCATATAGGTACCGCCAAGAGGCATTTCCACTGGCATTTTTTAAATCCACACTTGACTAGCATCCATCATTCACAGCTCTCTGCTTCCTCCCTTATGTCTCCCTTCAGCTCTCACAGCACTGCCGCTGCTGATCACAGGATCTTTGCTTTTGAAGGCAGCCTGGGGAGGGACTGTCTCCTTTTGGCTCTCTGTGAATACAAAATAATGACATGGGTTTTTTTTTACTTTTGTGAACAGGAGCCATTCAAAAGACACAGTCCTTCTGACAGCTCCTGGAGAAATGATGCCCCAGTGACAGGTTTCTTTATAAAGCCTGGGCTCCTCCTGATGCCTCTATGGCCCTTTGCACTATTAGGAGATGTTTACAGCCATTTCAGGACAGCAGGCTCCAGGCTTTCAGTCTGCAGAAGAAACACAACTTTGCATTTATCGTGATCCCCTAATCAGGCTGTGTGATTTGGTCAAAACGAAACAATAAATGTCCTATCCGATGGAGGGAAAATTTCCAGGAGTGCAGAGGTGCTTTTGAACAACAGCTTCCTGATCCTTAGCTTCAGGAGTATCACAGCACTAGCTAGAGGCAATAACTTTCAGAAGATCACCTAGCATTAGACTTTAGGCTAAATATCTTGACACAGCTGTGCTAACAGCTACCTTTCTCTAGGTAGCCAGTGGCATGCAGGATTTAGGGGTTCAACCTTGTTTTTCCTATTCTGCTATGAATTCCCTGTGCTACTTGAGAAGGCCACTTTATTTGCATGTAGCTCATTTACTTTCATTTTGGAGGTGAAGATAGTACTTTTCTGCCTCATGGACACCGGTGCAGTAGCTGTGAAGTTGCTGGGTGAAAAAGCGCTGTAGTAGTACTAAACTACCATTGTCAGATTCACAAACTCTCTAGGAATCCTTATCTACAGCTTCTCAGCCTAATTTTGCCTTTTAATGTCAACAATTGGTTTCTGAACTGTCCAACTTGAAACAACCTAAAGGGAGGCAGTTTACAGAAAGAAGCGCTTCTTGTTCCTCCCTCTGCTGAAACCAGAGGTGTTGGACTAAATCAGTCAAATACTCAGCACTGCTGAAGGGCAGCAGCGTGCACCCGCAGCCACAGCTCCAGGTTACTTGGAAAGCTTAAATCCTTTCCTGGTCATCCGAGCCATGCCCATCAACCATGTCCCCAGCCTTGGCTGTTTCCAGCCCCAGAGGCTTTGCAGTAAGGGACAACTGAGGTGAACTGCACCGGGAGGCACGGAGAATGAGCATCCTTCCCTGAGGCATCCATCAGGGGCCCACCACAGCCTGTCAGGACTGACCGTGCTTTGCAAGGGTGGAAAAAACACATCTCAGTATGGAAAAGAGCAGCCACCTCACAGGAAGATGGCCTTCCCTTCCTGCTGCCAACCCCACTCCCCTCCCCACAGTTTCCAGGTCAAAGATGCAGGGAAGAGCCAGGTTCAGTCAAACCCTTCAGCAGAGGAAGCTCAGTCGTCACTCTTTGCTCTGTCTTGCCTCTGCTTTAACCCAGACAGCCACCCGGGCACTGTCGTGACAGCCCACAAAAGCTGGGCAGGGAGCCCCATGGCTTGCCCAGAAGTAGTGACTTTCCTGGCATTTAAATGGCAAAGCAAAGGGGGAGGGCATTTGAAAAGGGAGAAGAAAAGAAGCTGGAGTAGAGGGAGAGACGAGCAAGAAGCCACAGGAAGCAAGGGAGAGGCGGGAGTGGGCTGCACTGTCATCCAGCAGTGGCCTGGCCAACATCAGGGCCAATGCCAATGGTGGGGCCAACACCAGCCCAGGCACTTGAGGGCTGACCGTCCAAAAGCCATGGGAGCCCCTGCTGAAAAATTAAGGGAGCTATGAGTTTCTAATAAACTTTTAGGAAAGGGGGAAAAAAAATTACAAAATCCAAACTTCAAGCTTATTCCATATAGCCCTCAGGCATGCTTGAGCAACTCCCAAAATGGGAACTTTCTAGGAAAAGGACGCATGCATTCCACTTTGTATTTCACTAGATTTCACAGTGTGGTATTTTCACTGGAGCTGAAGAGGAAAGTAAGCCTTACTGGTGAAACTTGGCACCTGTAGCTGTACCTGGCTAAAAGAGGTGTTTTCAGATTCACGTACCTGTTTTTCAAGAGGCTGAGAATAAATCTGTCTTTTTTGTGAGATAAGAAACATTTCACATTTCATTTCAAAGAGAAAGTTAAACAGTTCTGCACAACAAGGATAATGTTTCAATCACAGCCCCAGTAATAGATCCTCTATGCTGAACAGTCTTACGTAGCAATGACAATATAATCAATTGATGGATGAGTTAAAATCTTTTAGGACTCACTCAAAATACACTCTATATAGTAACGTAAGTGTGTCCATTTTCCAGATAGGCTGCATCCATCAGGAATATCAAAGCAAGGGATAGGGAAAAGCTTCTGAAATCATGAAAGATGCTTTGAATGTATCAAGTTTTTCTTTGCTTTTCTACTGTGCTTAATCTTTCCCATCCAACCTACTACAGCCATTTGCCTTACAGAAATATTTTGTAATACAGAGAAACTACGTAGGAGGAAACAGGAGTGTGGGAATTAGATTATACCCATAGCCCAGATCCATCTGGAACTGGCTGCTTTATGAAGCCAGAAGAGATCATACCATTTCCTCACCTTCCTGCTATCATTTTTCCAACTTGTCTTAAAACTCTTCTTTGTCCCACTTGAAAATCCACCCAGGATTGGAAACGAGAGGGTTATGCTAACACAGAGACTATCTACTCTGGCTAAAACCAGAACTCACTCTTTCTAGCAGTACCCTGATACATTTGGCAGGCTTCTAAATTTGGGAACTAGACAACACAAGTTCTGAACCTCATTTTTTCAATACCAAATAAAAAATCTGAGTTTTACCTACCACTACCCAGTGCTGCAGTTTGCTACATAATTCCTAATGAGCTGAAGCTCTGCACATGTTGTCATTTGTATGGTTTTGTACTATGGATACAAGGATTAGTAAGGATTTAGGATTTATATCTCATTTGAAAGACTAATAACTTACCACTTCATGTCTTCCACCAGTGGGAAGGTTAAGCAAAGTACCACGCACTACTGTGCCCTGTGAACTCCCATCATCAGAGAAAGAGCTGGAGAACAAGCAGGTTTTATCCCAAAATCACTATCTGGATCTGGTGAACAGAGGACTGAGGAGAATCACAGAGTTTAGGAGGCTACACTGCGAACAGCTTCTACCATAGCATGCTGAGGAGGCGACTGCTGAGGAGTAAAGATTTCCCTGGAGGCAGCAGGAAACCTCCCATGTTCCGTGGAAGCAATGCCTCCCACACTCCCTCCCCTCAGATGTTGGGGCAGAAGCAAGGAAAACTCCCTTTTGTGCTTCAGTCAAATTCACCCAGCTTGAAAGTTAGCTGCAGCACCCCCACAAAATCTCAGGCTGAGACAGTAGTACAAGAAGAAAGTCGATTTCTCAAGCAAGCTTAAATTTCAGCCACACTGCCATTCTCCCACACATTTGAACTCCCTTCTCCCCATTTATTTTTTCACTCCTCTGCCAAGCACCACGACAAGTCAGCTCTTTGTTTTCAGTACTTCAATTACTCCCTCACAGCACTTGAACTGCTGAGCCCTCCCGCAAAATCAGGATAATGAATAACGTTCATCGTCTGCTTCGGTGTATCTGTTCCCCCCCCCCCCAGGCTTGTAACATTACTGGAGAGGCAGAAGCACTGACAGCTGAACAAATCCCACGCTGTCACGGAGGACAGGCACAGCAGCGTACCCTGGCAGCTTTCTCAAGCACTGCAGCCTGCTTTTCCATGTTTGGGAGTCTTTCTCCCAGTAATTGGCCATGGAGGACCCAGCCGCACTTGAGAAGCAAGGCTGCTAAGGAGCCCTGAGATACAGGGATATCCAGCACAGCAAAAGGGGATGCTTCCCTCCTCAGTCCTCCCCAGAAGCGTTACTCCTTACACCACCCACGTTAATAGTGACTTCCAGATAGGGTGACCAAGGCACAGAAAGGGGAAGGATGAGTCGTTTCCAACCTGGGCTGCCTTTAGCAACATTAGCAGCCAAAATCAACAGCCAGCCAGCTTCTGGCTGTCTAGGCTTGAACTGGACTGTTTCTTATTAAAAATCCAGAAACACGCAGAGATATGTGTAATACTACATACAATACATAAAATATCATATATACTGCTGTTACTTATTCCTACAAAAGTCTGCTTCTCTAGCAGAAGTCCCTGTCATTTCTGAGTCCCCCTCAGTCAGCCTGACTCCAGCACCAGGAATCGCATTTACCTGAAGCCTGGGAGGCATCAATCACTTTGCTATCAATACCCTCACAATAGAGCCTTACAATATTTGAAATTGTTGCTCAATTAATCGCCAGCTAGTTCCTGCCAAATTGCCTGCAATAGTTCTTCCTTTGGCATGGAAGGAAAGAATACGGCTCTTTAAAGTGCTCTGAGGTCACATTAGCCTCACTCACACTCCATTACCCACGACCTTGTCTCTCCAGCAGAAGTCGGGAGAACATATTGGATATATGCCTTGGTCTTCCTCTGCCAGCACCTAAGAGGCACCAGGCTTGAGACAAAAGAGGGTCCTGTTGGGAGATGTGGGGCAGCCAGAGGGAACACAGAGTCAGAGATGCTAGAGATGCTGTCCTTAAACTCCAGGCAGGAACTTGCCTTGAGGGAACAACCCAGCCTAACAGGGAAGAGTGGTCAATGCTTGAAGAACAAGAGGAAACTGGCAGAGGGCTGTGGGGAAGTGAGGGTGCCAGGTGAGGAGGTGGTAACTCATATAGTTCCCTGCCTCAGGCAGTAGCCTGGCCTCGTCACTTGGGGAGTTGGTCCAAGGGGAAAAATGGTGTTCTATCTTACATGCTGCCATGTACATATGGAGGTTGCTCCATTTTAAGAGTTTCAGGAGGATCAGCAGGAGGAGACACTGTGTTTTCCATGAGAAACACGTGGGAGATTTTCTTCCTTTCTTTTTCTTTATGAGCTACAATAGTATCAACAGTGTTGAAAAAGCCCACAGAAACCCATCCAATTTGTTGCTGATTCAACAACAGAGGAAGGTGACTAGGCTTTCCACCTAGGAAGTGAGAAGCACCCACTCTCCTTGCCAAGAGAACGAAGGAGAAACGCAACTCCACATACCCTAGAAAACCCAAACTGTGTCTCTGTCTCCTCCAAGCACAAAACTCTGATCTGGGGTTACTCTGCAGCTTACCCAGGAAATGCACAGTGGAAGCAAAACCTCTAAAGTTAAACAAGAAGCTCATTAAGTGTTGAGGAACATTTGTTGAAGACTATCACAAAAATACTGGCTGTCACCATGGGTTAATGAAGATTTTGGGTAGGAAGCTGCTCTGCTGTACCTTCCTTTGAAAGTTTTTCCACCATTAACTTGCCTTGCTGGAAATTGAAGAGCAGAACACAGCAAAACATTCTGTGAAGCCATCAACTTAGCAAAATTTTTATTAAAAACGTTTAAAAACAATGAAATTTTTCAGTCTTGAGTTTGGAATGGCTTTCAGTTTTGAAATGAAATTTCCCTTTTAAAAATGAAAAATTGAACCTTGAAAATAGATCTTTTGGAATTTTTACAATCCAGTGTGACATATGAGCCATTTTTCACATTGCCAATTTGCTGAAAAATACTTTTAATGGGTCATTCTAAACAGATTTCTTTCCAAATACCAACACTTTAATCAACTTTCATAGGGTTGTTGTGGGGGTTTTTACCTAGCTTAGTAAGGACTATGTATTTTGTGATGGATTTTTTTGGGGTTTTTTTTTTTTTTT
>WHYT01017028.1:433246-452832 GCA_009806455.1 Tetrax tetrax
GAGGGTGAGGCCTGCAAGGCCCCGGAGGCCTGCGCCTCCCCCTCTGCGCCTCTGCCCTTGCTCAGCTTCGTCACATCTTCTCTTCTCTTTTTTTTTTTTTCTGTTTTCCTCTTCTTAAATACGTTATCACAGAGGCGTTATCACGGGACATTCTGCTCCCAATCGGCTCGGCCTTGGCCAGCAGTGGGTCTGCCCTAGGCCCAGTCGAGTCCACTGAACAAAGGGGAGCGACTTCTAGCAGTTCCCTACAGAAGCTGCCACCTTAGGCCCACCTCACTAAGCAAAACCACAACACTGACCAACAAATCCTTTCAGAAATAAGTATGTTCCATGCTACAAAATAAAGGACTGAAGAAAGGGAAGAGTCAGCTGCAAAAGACATTTGCAAACTGGAGATGCCCAAAGATAAAAGGGCAGTTTGAAGGACCCCAGGAAATAATTAAAAAGGAAGAAAAGCGGAAAAAGCACAAGAGCAGAGGTTGTCAGATGCAAAGAATATCCACACCTATAGCCATGATTAATTGTGAGAGTAATGGGTTATTTGCCCATCTAGAATGCAGAAATGGTGAAGTGTTGTGTAGAAATGCCGTTAATCTCCCTTGATGGGTGCATTATTTCCACTGGATTCTACCTTACATTTCAAGTTGCTTTCAACATATTTTATTGTATATTTTTTCATATTTTCAGTGCTGTATTGCCAAAGATTCTGAATCATCAAAATTAATCAGCAGCCTGGAACAGAGCCAGATACAACAAATAAGGAACCAGGCGCTTTTGATATTCTCCCAATCCTAGATGGATGTATAACTCACATTTATTGGTATGGGAAGATCTAGGGCTGCTCAGGGAAGAAAAAAAAAACAAAAAGAAAGAAAATAACAACACCCATGTGCATTGTTGCAAGAAACTGATAGGCACTGTCGATGAACAAATGGCTTCGATGAACTACTTCTGCTTCGAAGCATTTGTTTGACTCGTTTGGAGATCAGTAGAGAGAGAGAGGAGAGCCCAGGACACACTCCTCTCATGCTGGGTAAATCACCAGGAACTGTATCAGATGCAATGGTGTTACACCAGTGTAACTAAGGGAGGTCTCTGAGGATCGCTGAAAATATCTGGGCTCCAGACATAAAACCTACCCCAAAGGCCTGATGGCAAATTCAAAGCTACTCTTTTAACAGAAGAAGAATAAGAAATATATTTGCTTAATTACCACTGAAGGACAGCCTGATGCGATGGAGAAAAGCTAGCACATAATAAAAGTAAATTAAAATCCCTACCCCTACTGCCTGTCACAGTGTTTTGTTACTCAGCACACTGGAAACCAGCTGCGTAGAGGATTCCCTGTTAAATGACGCTGCCTGTGCTAACTCCTCACCAATGCCAACAAGCAGAACAGGAAGCAAACACTGCTGGAGAAGACCCAAAGCAGAGGCACAGCAATTCCCGTAAACCATGAGAAAGCCGTGTGAGAAGCTTCAGTGGAAGCAACTTTTTTGGAAAGACAGTATGCTTTCCTCCTCCTTCCCACTTCCCTTTCTCCCAACTACTGAATGTTTCCTGAGAAGTTTGTGGTGGCAGCAGCTGAGCTAGCCTGGAGTTTGAGCCAGGCCCTCCTCCTTATGCAGGCACCAGTGGGGCTACTTGTCTGTGTACCTCTTAATCGCATCAAAATTAAAAATTCTGTTAAGAGAGGAAATCTCCTGCCAGCCGATATCCCTAAGCTCAGAGAAATGCTGCAACAACAAACGCTGTGAAAGGAATTTCACACTGAGCCCCAGCACCAAGAGGACACTATCATTTTTCCATGCTATTTTGAAGCGATGCAAAGATGTCAGCATGGAGGGGACTTAAAGGACCCATTACTGCAAGGCTCTTTGACAAATAAATAGAACATGAAAGTAGTTCCCTTTGCAGGGAGAGCAGTGGAGAAGAAGGATAAGGGGAGAGCTAGGAGCAGGAACATCATTTTCATTATGGATTTTGAACATTTAAAAACCTGCCTCTGAAGGCAGCCTAGTAATTAGCAGCAGCTTACATTTTCAAAGGTATTTTTGCACAGCTCAATCCCACTGGCTAATTGACGGACTTTCTTCTTTGCCAGTGAGAAAATCATGAATAGGCTTTCTTGCTACTATGAAGTAGCTTTCTTGCCACTATTTAAGACCCATTCACACACACACATCTCCATATATATATATATATATATACTTACACAGTAAGCATATTTATAAACACTGCAAATATTTGGCATCTTAGCTCTGATAGAGTCTTCTGTTTTCTCAGAGTATTTAGCATAAAAATACTATCTAGGAAGTAGAATTGAATAAAACTGTTTGCTCTAAAAATAATTGAAACCATGGCACGATAAAGTTACTCTGAGAGATGCACATGCTTCACATATAATCCTTGACTATCATCTACACTACACCTGTTGCAAGGTTGGACAAATTAAAAGATTATGAGCTCTTGCTATCTATGCTGTATTTGTCACTGTGGGGCCATTTAAATAAGGCACTTCTGAAAGCAATTGCTCCTGGAAACAAAATTGAAAAGCAGGAATCCTGTCGTTTGTTAGTTGTGAGCAGCAGTGTGTTGGTGCATACTGTGTTCCTCATCTCAAACACTTTTCCCACTGACTTCTGAGAAAGAACAGACAATGGACTGCTGCTTTTTGTTTCAATAGGGAAGCCAGGAGGAGTCAATACAATTATTTTTGGCTTCTGCACACAGGGTATGCTGCCAGATAAGAATATAGTTGTTTGTGTTCTCTAGAAAAATCTTTTAAAAACCGTTCTGAAGAATTTCCATCAGAATGCAGGATCTTTATCAGTAACTAATGCAAGCTGAATGCCTAAAATACAGGAAGAAGTATTGAGTTTACCTTGTTCCCCACTGGGAATAACGTTTTCAGCATTATGAGTGAGGATACAAGCTGAAATATTGCATGCTCAGTTAGCAGCATCCATTAAGACTGCTAATCATCCTCAATCTGGCTTCATCGGGACTGAGCTGGGACCTTTCTGTTGACTTCTGTGGATGTTGGATCAGCCCTTCTACTGATGGAATTCAGGAAAGCACTTAAGCACCTGCACTTAACTTTAAGCCCAAGGCTAAACTCAACCGAGACAGAGGCAGATATGTGCTTCCTTCTGATCAGGAAATCATCAAGAGAAACAGTAAGTAAACACACTCATGGAATCAGGGAGACAAAGGAGCATGATTTACTTTGTGATGGCTGCTTCAAAAATCCTTCCCCTGTGCCAGTGCTGCTCCTCTCTCACTCTTGCTGTCCCATTGAGCAAGGCTGCTGTTTCCATCCTTCCTTCCTTCCCACTGGGCTGTGGCTCTCCACAACAAGCTGCAGAAGGAGTGAATATTTTTCATAAGTAAACAACACTGTACTGTGCATTATAACATTGTTAAACCTATATTTTAGCAAATAGAGCCTCTAAAGAAGATTATGAAGGCAGATGTCTACACTGGGTCAGCACTGGAGAAAGAAAACACCCATGCATAATACTTACACAGATACTGACTTGGCCAGTACTTTTCCTGAATTAAATGTATTCTCTCCCCTTGCCTCCAGTGCTGGGTCCCATAATTAAGCAGAGAGACCAGTTCCTCGCACAGGTGAGCACTGACCTCTCAAAGCAAACGTGTGCCACGTTTCCCACAACGCTGCATTTACAACACTTGTCTGCTATGGTGTTGTCACTGAGTGTGCTGGTGTGGTCCTACTGTACAGCTTCCATAGCTCCAAGCAGCTGAGAAGCTTCTTCAAAAGGCAGATGACAGCTATCCCAGCCGAGGTCAAATTTCTGGAAGGATGGGCACTTTGCATGGTGCCATTCAAGCCATTTGCTGTTATGCATGTGGGATGAAGTGCAGGATGAGAGAAGCCAGAGAAAGAGCTGAGCAAGGCAGGGTTAGATTTTTTTCTCCATTATTCACCTTCAATATATACAATATCCAGCTATCCTTTTAACACACCTTTAGGACAGCCAGGCCTGGGACCAGAGAGCCTGCAAGGGAGCATTAGATCAAATATTCACACACACAGCGAGTTCCACAGAAGATTTGGTTGTGTCAGTGGGAGAAGGTCTTTTCTGAAGTACATTCTTCTAGCAATAAGTTTTGGCAAAAAGCCTCCCCTCAAACACCACATTTAAACAGAACTGCAAGTTTTCCTTAGAATGAAAATCCTCCCTTTGAAATAGACTCTGGTAGTCTATGAAGCTTAGGCTTTAGTAACCCAATTCAATAACTGGAAAACTGTTAGATCCATCATTTTCAGCCTCCATGCAAGTTTCCAGTTGTCTGAGAATGAGCACCAGCAATGACTTTCCCTTTGTGCCAACTACTGTGAACTAAAAATGCTGTCAGCTTGACTTTGTATTTCATAGTGAATATTCAGGGCCCCCAGCAATCTGATCTAGCTTTGAAGCTGACCCTGCTTGTAGCCAGATGTTGAACTAGGCCAACCTAAATTGTTCTGCCATCATAAGATGCAGATGGAGAGGAATCACTGTGGCCACAGGAGAACTACTGAGTCAAGATTGCTCCCTCAGCGGCCATTGAGAGGAAAGAGCCTAATTCAGACTGCTTGAAAATTAAAGGGCATGGAATGGGACAGCAGAGAATCTACAGCTTCCAAAAATCCCAGTTTTTCGCATGAAACCCATCACAATGCCAGAATACTCTCTTCTCTCAGTTTTGCTGTGTAGGAAGCAGTACTGCATCTCCGCTGCTTATCATGACTCTCTCTCCTGAAAGCCGATAGGAAATGCACACACCTGCATCTCCAATTCGGGCTCTGCGTGTCCCATTCAAGCTCATCAGGATGATTTGCACAGCAGTTCAAGCACATGCTTAAACACTTTGCTGAGTAAAACTCCAGGCACCATCCCATCCTATCTGTAGCTATGAGCCATCTCCCCACAAGCATTCATTCTTTGCTATTTCATATAGAAAGGTTCAAAAGCATGTTAAAAGGTTACCATTTTCTATTAAACTCCATAGTGCTTTTCTATAAGGCTAATAAATTCAGTTTATTGAGCAATATGACTGCCTGAGCATTTTTGGTATGCTGTAATGCATAAGAGATATTGTATTATCCACTACATTTCAATCTTTTAAAAGTTTTTAAAGACTGAAATGCTTGCAATTTAATTTTAGGAATGTATTAGCACATACACGACAGAGAAAATACATTCATATTCAGCCAGCATTATAATAATTTCCGTTATCGCAAAGAAATCTGCTTTACTGGCATTAAAAATGTACATGAAAATGGACTGTATTCACCACAATTATCATTACTGTTAAGCATTTAAAAAGCCCGAGCCCATTACAATTTGATGACAGTTAACAAAAAAGAAATTTGTGATTAAAATCCTAAACATTAGAAGAAAAAAAAAAAATAGTATGACATTATTTGCAGAGAAACACCAGATTCAGAGCTCTAAAATAGGATTTTAAATAATTTAAAATGTTGTGTTTCTTTAATGAATTAACAATGCATGTCTGAGTAGACTTTTCAGTATTCAGTGGAGGATTATCACAGGAAGGTCAAGTTACACTAGGAGTTTGTGTATGACAAGGTTGTTCACTTAGTGTTGGAATCGACATTTAAGGGCTCTGATGTAATATTTGAATGACTACCAATGCACAGTTGATCTGCAAAGAAAATGCTGATAGCTTAGGAAAGGAAACTATTAGACGGCCAAAGGTTGTGAAATCAATAATGATGTGGTAGGGCTTTTGTACAGGGAAGGTGAATTAGGCCGCATGCTGGAAGACTAACAGTGTCCGGATGAGCAGCCATAAACTTAGAATTTGCAAGAGCAAATCTGACAGCATGTTCAAAAAGTTATTCTAATATGCAAGAACAGATATTAGAGTCTGTCATGGTAATGATACTACAGATTGGTTTTCCATTGTATGTAGGCTACATAGAACTGAGAAAAGTATGAATGTATCTTCAAAAAGGAAAAATTCAATAATTTCTGGTTATATTGTGGTAGACCTTTTTTTTTTTTTTTCCAATGACATGCTAAATAGCAAGATTAAAGACATACATATTAAAACTACCAGCAAGGAAAAGAACGGTAATATTGGTGCAGTATGTCAGCACGCAGAACAGCATCCTGCAGCACTGAAGATAGTTCCTGACAGATAAGGTTAGGCACATTGAGATGATTTTATCAAAACTTGGAAAGCTACGCCGTGGGCTTAATACATCCAGGCTCCTAGCAATGCTGAGCAAACCAGTGGGTATCCAAACACAGCAAGACAAAAGAAGAAAGGGTAATTGAGCAGTTTGGTTCCAGCTTCAGAAGCAAGTCTCTTTGTTATCGCATCCACCCGCAGCTGGCAGAGCTGCCACCAGCTGTGGAAGATTCAGCTCTGCAAACATGGCACAAGTGGCTTTTCAGGAGCGTTTTGTCTGAGGGCTCAGAGAGGCAGACAGAGTAGCATTATGCTCTAGACATGAACTAATGTCTTGAGTAAACGTGTAGTATCCATGTGAACGGATCAGCCACGAATTCTACTGAAAAATAAGATCCTTTATGTTTGGAGGTCTGTTTTATGAGGAGTTCCTCATAATTTGAAGGACAAGTGTGATTGCATCAGAGCTGTGCTAGTGTCACCAGTGCATCCCTTGCCTCCCATGCTTTTCCTCCCTCCATGATTCACAGTTTCTGCACTGCACCCTCCCTTCATTGTGGAACAAACACGACAGTGCCTGTTCGCAAAGGGTGACTTTGGTCTAGGGATGCCTAGCCCTACGTGTCCACTGTAATTATGGAAAAACAGAGTCCTTCCAGGGTGATTTGGAGAAGCAACCCAGTACAAGTCATCAGTCACCCCTGGAAGAGTTATAATACTTCACTGGAATAGAATAGACCTTATTCCTAAAATTATCCTTTGTCAGGCTCCAACATGTATTTTAAATCACACCTACCCAAACACAGCATGAACTAGTACCATGGGCCATGTGAAGTATTTTAACTTCAGCTGTCCACAGGCAGCCTTTATCCCCTCCACTTCCTCTCTCTAGCACTAAAAGACTCCTGCTGGGGAATGAAGGTCACCTCAGATGAGCATAGATGAAAATTACACGGAACATTAGCATGCATTCAGGAAAGTCTTCATAAAACCTCTCCTGAGGTCTCAGGTAACTCCCTTCACATTTATTAGGAGTTTCTTGCACACCAGTGTTAGAGATAAGCAGTCCAGAGCAGTAGAAATGTTGTCTTTTCCCTTGGTTTCATTTTCTATGTATTTTGATTTTATTTTTTTTATGCATGGGGATTATAGACTACATGAATAATGCCAGGGCAGAGGTGATTCATTTTTATGACAATTTTTCAGCAATGGCATGTGAGATATGAGCAATACTGTGTCAGTTGCTTTGACTCATATTTGCATCCAATCGTCAATGAGTAAGATGAAATCTCACATCTGCCAACATTCAATTTCTGAGGCTCTCAGGGTTTTCATTACACATCCACAACAGACAAAAAGTAACTCTCAGCTGACTTTTGCTTTAAAGTTACAATATTATATTTATTTTAAAGCCAAAATCTAGAACTAAGATTACCTCCAATGAGTGAGTGATACGGCATGCTACATGCTATTATACAATTATATTGAATGCACTTAATAAAAAGTTTATGTTTGTGACAAAAATGCCAGGTAAACACATTTATTTGCTGTTTATCAGTCTAAATTGATTGCAGTTAATATGGCAGTCTTTCCTCTGAAAGCATCTCAGGGTGGACTGCCAAGTTATTCTGGCAGATACATATTGAGGCCTTCTAATATGCATGCTCCAAAGCATAGCAGATCAGCTGGCAGGAAGGAGTTTCCTGCTGACATGGGATTTAAGACTTCTCATTCAACAAATCTCAGGTAGCCATTTCAGCTCATAGCTGATCTTAAGGTAAAGAAAGCTTTCAAAATATTGATGGATCTAGCCTTTTAGGCTTCAGCAATTCTATCCTCTCCTCAACTCACTATATGTATTTCAAAGCCTCTCAAACAGCTCACTTCAAGGAGGCTGGGCAAAAGGTGCCTGATCCAGACCTCAGTGAAGTAAAAAATATTTCTAATGACTGAATATAGTTGGGCCTATAACCATGGAGGTGCCACATAGTTTGTGTCTGCATTAGCAGATCTGTAGAGAGAAAGTTGGTGGTAATACTACATACCTTTTGGGAGTGAAGGGTTCAGTGAAAACTATTTGCAACCTGATTTCATGGACTGAATGCCCATAGCTTCTGCAGTGTTGCAGGAATGACACTTCTGCTTCTTACTCACCTGAAAGATGCCTGCTTTGTGCAATGCAAGACCATTCTGACAGGCAGATCAAAGCATGGTAAGTGAGGATGTACAGCTTCACTTTAGAAGCAAACTTCTCATCAAGCCTAAAATGCTTGAGGAGGCATGGCAACACTTATCAGTATAATTATGTTTCTTGACATTTTGTTAAGCACAGAAGCAGTAGCTACAGTTCCATATTCTTGAACATGAACATGTTTAGTCATGACACCGTGAAGCATCTACGGCATTGTCATCATTTTTTGCTTATTAAATAGTAGGCTTTTTCAGATTAAAGATTCTGAATGATATTGAGATTGATAGACTGGGTCAAAAGTCTACCTAATAGAGATGTTTACATGTGTAGCAGTTGACATCAGGAGCTTCTGAATCATCCTTTAAATTACCCTAACCAAAAGTGCATATCAGTGATTTATCTCAGTTAGACCTTCAGGTTCAGATGACAGCAGCTAAATAGTTCAAGCCCTTCCCATAACCTCCTTCATAGTAGAAAAATAAACAGAGAAACAATTAATGAAGCATGACTTCGTAGCCAGAAATAGCAGGTACAAACCTTCTTAAAGTGTGAGAAGACTGCAGTCTTGAGTGGCCTTTTTGGCCACTGTGGCATGAAAACTGTGAATTGCTGAGTGGTGTGTTTGGCAGCCTACCTCCCACAGATACTGCCATTGGTACAGACACCAAAGAAAGCTACTGCTATTCTTTCCTAGAACTAAGCAGATAACGTTAATCTCCTACGTAATACCTTTCTGTTATCAGCACTCAAGGTAAAACAGCACATGTCAGTCTGCTATGCCACCAATTACGTACATTATATGTATATATAATGTAAAATATATTAAGATTTTTGTCAATCTCCTCTGAAAAAAAAAAAAATAAAGGTGAGTCTACACTCTTCTCAAAGTTTAATTTCTCGTAGTACATGACAAATTCTCCCCATTAGCAACATATCTTCAAAAGATTTTAAAAGTTTTACAAGCATATCTCCCAGGGAATTTTGTTACAGCCTCGTTGACAACATCCCGCATTTCTAAAACACTGTGTCTACACAACTGAGCTCTGAACTCTAAGCTTACTCATAGAGAGCCTGCCACCATACCTTATGAGCATTTATGTCTATTCCATCAGTTCATAGTCCACACTATCCCAGTCAGGTACCAATCCTCAGCTGAGAGGAGAAATGCCCAAAATATTGGTGGCTTCCTGCAGTACACTCCTGCCATTAAGTCATTGCACAAATGTTCCCAACTTGCTTTTATCAAATAGCGTAGGGCAAGCCACCTTCACTGGGGTGCCCTTCAACCTACCCCTGAGTAGGGGAAAGAGGGGAAGCCAGAAAACTAACGTCTTCGCCTCTGCATTGCAAGAGTGCTCCCAGAGGCACTTCCAGATAGGCAGCAGTTTGGAGAGCTACCATGTCTCATCTGTTAGCTACTTCTTGCCAAGGGAAAATGCAGTGACTGACTGCAGGCAAGTACCTCCACTCCTCAAATCTCCAGCGCAGAATTTTGGTCTACTGTGTCACATCTGCTTGATCTGAAGATGCTTGCTCAGGTGTGGGACTTGCAACCTGGTCTGTCTTAACTGTTCTGGCTTACTCGGCAGCTGTTTCACACTCTGGCACAGCACAGTTACAGGTATGTGGCTGCACAGCACGGTAAAGTGCTTTTCCTGTCCTCGGGTCCCGTTGCAGTGACTGCACAGACCTACTTTTAGCCACTCACAAGGACATATTTGCAGTTCCCACATAGCAAATTTCTTTGTGAGCCTAACAACCATGGGCAGCCTAAAAAGTCTCCCTGTATCATCAAAGCAAAGAGGTGTACAGGGAGAAAAAGTGTGCAGTTCACTTGCTACTCTACGCAATTCCTTTTCTGCAGCACTGTCACTTCAGTGTTGTGCAGATTTCAGATCCATTTAATGTCATCTTGCTCATTCAGAGAGCCTGTGTTTCGTGCCAAGCCCTCCCAAAGGGTCTCATCTCCATCCTGTCAGGATGGTATTCCATGGAAGTTGGTTTTGCTTTTTTTTTTTCTTTTCCACAGAAAAAGTATAATACAGTTTTATTTTACTGTAGAGACACTGATACAGATACTATCAGCCCAAAATTCTGTACCTTAAAAAGCCTCAGTACTTTCAGGTATAAGTCTGTCCCCTGCCAATATTTTTGGTTTTACAGTCACCTTCTACTTTGTTCCCTTTTTGTTTTGCAATAAGTTATCTTCCCCACTGCTGAGCTAAAGGTCTGCACAAACATTGAGGGAAACTGCCTTTACATAAATTGTTGTCAAACAAACAAAGGACAAACAATGCTTGCCTCTACTCTCAGATATCACAAGACAGAAGAATAGGCAAATAAAATTGCAGCTCTGAGTGTGTGGCTTATCCTATCTCTTCTGTTCCTGCCATGAAGGTACCCTTCATCTGGAACATCAGGGGCTACTAACGGGGTTCCATTTCACCTTCATCTGCAAGGGCTCAGGATTCACCTTGTGCAGTCAGTTCAGGGTTTCAGCTGCCTTTCTTGCAATGTACAATCTAGGACAAGTACATTCACAGAGACCTTGCCCACATAAGGTAACTGCCAAAAACTCTTCTAGGTCTGGGGTTCAGTATTGTTGCATTAAAACCTGGCTCTCCACCTGGCCCCAAAGGAACCACCCTCAAGATGAAAGTAAAAGGGGTCTGGATTTTTTTTTCTCCTCCATGTTTTAACCATTCTCATGACCTTGCCCTTTGCCTCTCTGAATAGAAATGAGAGCTCAATCAGATAGTAATTGTCATAAATGTGAGCTGGTGGCATTATGAACTACTGAAAATGTTACGAAATATTTAGACTTTGTCACTGTGAGCATTGCATAGTGTCAAAGGTGACATCTGCTTTGGAGGGGGATCTAGCTTAAGGTGCTAATTGGCATTTATTGGGTAATATTTGTGACTTCAATCTATAGAGTCTGATCTCTGACTCATGTGTCGGACTCCTTGGCTATGTCAGTTAAAATATGTAAATACTCGCTCAACATTAACACATCTCAGATGCCCTTGTATTATACAGTTATCCTTTTCATCACTTTTGACCAAGCCTTTGGAAGCAATTATCTTCTTATCAAAAACTTTTTACACGTTCATGGAAATTAAAGATTTATACAGGAAGAAAATTACAGGAATGGTGTGTAAAGTTTGTATACTTCCTAAAGGCTTAAATCTTTTGAATCTAGTATTTTGGAAAGTATAGAGTTTCAGAAAGGGAGCTGTTACTTACACTGGGGGCGTGGGGGGAGGGAAAAAAAAAAAACAACACAACCACAACCTATCACATCTGTAACAACTCAACATACTTTGGCAATAAATCTTGGCTGTCTCCATGCTTGTCTTTGTTAATTCATGTGCATCAAAGTATTCTAACAGAACTCAACTTATATACTCAACCGAAATTTTAGTAGTGTTTAGAACAAGCCAGGACACTATCACGTACCTGATTTTATGGCTCTCTGCAGTATGTAGTTTTGTCAGTGATTCATTGGATTTTCGTTCATCTGAGACCCAAAGTAGCTTACAATAAATGTCTGTGTTCTCCAGCCTCAGAACAAAATCCTTGTTTATTCACTTCAGTCAAGTTCTGGCTCTTCCTTAATTGAAGGTGCTCCACTGTAAATGTAATATGTTACCAGCATTAGGTTTCTCTCCATGGCATCATGTTGTTGCATGCAGGGCTGTGGTGGGAAAGAAACCATTCCAGCCCGTGGAGCAGATGTGCAGGAGGCATGTGTTAAACATCTTGTGAAATTATCCAGGCCTGAAAAAATATCCTAACATGGGTAAGAGACAAGCAGGAGAGCATAGCAAAGCAGAATAAGAGTGCCAGCTAGTTTCTGGTGTAGGTATGAAGTAGTACAATGAAGATCCATAAAAGCTAGCAGGAGAGCATGCATTTGTTATTAAAAGGCTGTCAACCACATAGCACTTACAAACAGAAGAGAGGTGGCCTTTACTCATGTATTTTATTGTGTTGTATTGGGCTTTGTCAACCCCCATGCTGCCAAAGATGGATTGTTAGGAATATGAACGTACAGAAACTGCAAATGAATAAGGAAATGTAGTTGTCAAGGCCCCCTAAGAGAACATCCCTAAAAGAGACAGAAATGTTTATCTGGAAGAGAAGCATCATCAAGGGAATAGAGAAGGAGAGCAAAGCCGTAAGACAAGCAGACCTGTGTGTAGATATCCTAGCTAAGGAAAAAGGCACATAGAGGGAGCCCAGGAAAGACATAGAATTCAACCAGAACTACACCAGCACTTCTTCAGGAAGGAAGTAGGTTATTGAGTGCTACTTAATGGTGCCAGGGAAAAGCTTCAATTGTAACACTCCAAAAGGAAAGCGACTTTAAAGAGTCTGTTGCTTGAGGAGACACAATACTGAATTGTTACCGTAAAGGACTCAAATTGCCTCAGAATTTTCTCCTCCAGACTTTCTTACTGCAGAGATTTCAGAATGAATTTAACCAAGCTTAGAGCAGTTACTGACAGGGATGACTAGAATGAAAGATGCAGCTGCACCCAGCAAAGAATAGCAGGCAGTGAATGATGCCAGTGGAATCAGTGAGAGATCCAAGATCCAAATGAGAGAGTAAGGATTGTCCATTTCTTGTATTTACACTCCAGTTCCTTTACTTCACAGACTGATTAGTTAGGGGCATGTCAGAAAGATTCTTCCTTCATTCTACTGTCATTCAATTCCATACTGAAGTTTGGAGTCTCCAGACTGCAATGTTTGCTCTGTATTGCTTCAAGCATGAAAACAACTTTCCTTACAGGGAGACATTGATCATCTGAAAAACCTACATTAACAGCAATGAAAGCTTCAATATCATCATGAAAGTTAGTTTTTCCTTTTAATTTTTCTCCAATCCAGTTTCTTAGAGTGCAGATAGCAGAAGACCCATTCCTTACAATGACTGACCACAAAGTTTTGTACATTAATGTCCAACTTCCTCAAGTGCATCTACCTACAACTATAATAAATCCACCGTAATGAGTCTTTCATGGTACGTTGAAAAATTAATCTGTATAATCCTTATCATCAGGTTTCTGGAAAAGGTAAGTGGAAGTTAAAAAAAAAAAAAAAAAAAGAGGTAACAATCAGTGAATTGCACTATTTGAGGAGTGAAAACTTGAAAACTTGGAGTACTTAGTTGGATATTGAGAGGAGGCTAATTTGACAAGATTAGGTTGATCCTTTATGTAAATTTGGCTTAGGTGATCATTTCTCACCTGGATTTTGTTGCTTTATTTTAGTCCACAATCACTCTGACTTAAAAGGAGGCTAATTGCTTGATTTCTAAAAGCTGTGCAAAAGAATAGGGCATCCCCTTTCACTTCTTTTGTATAACACTGCCCTTGAACTGTTGGAAATACAAATTAGGGCTAATCATAAACTGCAATGTGTGAAATTGGGAACATGTGAGGTTAAATTATTATTTTATGCTGATTATATACTTTTATTTATATTGAATTGGCAAAAAACTTTTCCTAATATATGAGACATGGTAGTCAATTTTGGGAAATATTCCTGGTATAAAATCAATTGGGCTAAATCTGAGGTGATGGCAATCTCCCAAAGTATGAGAGAGAAAACTAATCGATAGCCCCTTTCAGTGGCAATAGACTAGTTTTAAGTATTTGGATGTTCAGTTTCGTAGGAAAAGTAATTAAATTGTTAGAGCTAATCTTAATCCTTTAATTATGGAACTGACTAATGACTTAAACAGATGGTAGGCTTTCCCCCTCTCATTATGGGGGAAGGTTAATACAATTAGAATGAATATATTACCCAGCCTTCTTTCCACCCCGAGTACATTACCAGTTTCTGTTTCCCCGTCTTACTTTTTTTGAAATGTAATGTTTCAAGTTCTTCAAGATTAGGAAAGAAACCAAAAACAAAAAAAAAAAGTCATTATGGAAATTTAGAAGCCTCATACTAGACAATATTATGTTGCATTATATGCCTGCTGTCTTGGGGGTAGGTGGCTTGATTGCTAAATCGTTACTTTTTAGGGTCCTTAGTGTGGCAATAGAGAGAAGAGAATTATTATCTTCTTTGCATTTACAGGGCATTTTGAATTCTGATAACTTGTCTCCTCCAGGACATTTACCATGGTCGGAGGCAGCTGAAAATGTCCTCACTCATAGGCAGAATTTTCAGCTTGGTTAAGCTGCAAATATGTGCTGCTCAGCCACCTCTGCTGCGGGAGAACTGGCACGGAGAGTCCCAGAAGTCTTGTGGAAAATGACAAGTGTGTGCCTTCCGTACATCTCGAGGAGAAACATGCACTGGAGTGCAGGAAGCAATTGATGTGTGAGAGAGAGCGAAACTTAAGCATGCAATACAGGACAAATTGGGACTAAATACTGTCACTGTGTTGCATCCTCCAGAACCCTTTTTGGTGGAGTGCTGTGGCCCTTTTGGCAGGATTAGAAATGCTCTCGATGAGCAAACAGAGCCTATGTAAAAATCCAGTCACCGATGAAACTACCAACCATTGGTGTCTCACATTATTCAGTCTAAAACCATGTATAATATAGCTCTTCTGACTTAGATATCTGATTGCCTGCACAGAAAATTACCAGGAGTATGTATTAGACCCATGTAAATAGTTTTAATCTCGTTCTGTATGTAGCGCTAATCACTGGTGCTCTCTGTGAGAATACTAGGATAACTTGTGGGATTGTATTGTGAATCCTCCTCTCAGTGATTCCTCTTCCTCCTTACCTCCTGGCTGTTTATTTTCCCCTGCTTTATCTCCTTTTCATTTTTATTACTCTTTCTGCCAGCTAAATTTTATGTCATGTATTTAAGCTAATATGATTGGTAGTTTTACTCATTGTGTGGTAATTTGTGTTGCCATAAAAAAGTCAAGAAAAAGGAGAGGAATTAAAAATAATATTGGCCTTATTTCTGAAAATGTCTGCATGATGTGGAGAAAAATTTGTGAAAAAGACAGCAGTGTCAGCAAACCACCAAATGACAGCCTTCAAACTGTATTTCTGTCTTCCTGTCTGGAGATTATGCAGTATCTTTTTATTACAGACCATATTTTAATAGGCAGTTCTGATAATCTCATTTACAAATTTACCCCTTATAAAGGGCCATTGACTTTTACATTAGCCATACTTCCAAAATGTTGCTGTTGTGTTTAAGTAAGTACAGCCTATATTCTGCAACAAACCACTGGGAAGATCTTCTGCTGTAGATGTTTAGGATTTGTAAAATACATTAGTGCACACTTGCATGGCAGCTAGCCATACAGGCGCAGGAATAACGTTCCTATTTTTACTCCAGCTTCTGGGTGCAGATGTGAACAGAAGTGTTTTGCTGGATGAGGATAATATTTGGTATGCATCTTGTCTCTTTTATGCCTTAGCTCTTTGGTTATCACGTTTCTTTGTTTTCCTCTGTTTCTTTTTCTAATTACCCTGAAGTCAGATTTGAGAACACATCTCTAACCTTTTCTAGTGTAATAAGGTGACCTCTTTTCTGCCACAAATCTGATTCTATGCTCTATGGAAAGAGAGATTAAAGAAGAAATATCAAAGGACAAGCATAGCACTACTCATGAGAAGGAAATACTTTTTTTTCTCATGTGAGCAAGGCAGGGAAAATTTTTTCAGGAAGGAAAGAAATTCTAGAGTAATGGAATATGATAAATCAGATGGTGGGGGGGAGGGGGGAATATTTTCTGGGCAGATAGACCACTGCAACCCACAGAAACCCATTGATTTCAGCAGAACTCCTTGCAAAGGGCTTTGTCACGTGGGTGAGATCTGGGCTCAGCTGAAGTCAGTGGGGCTTTTTTCGTGATCTTCATGGAAACTGATCTGCTTTCTGATTTCAATCTAGATTAATTTTTAAAATTGAAGAAATAATAATAAAAATTAATACATACATCAGAAAGAATTACTGAGCAGAATGTTAAACTACAACTTTTAAGATGGAAAGTATGTCTCTTAAGATGGTTTTATATGTGTTTTTGTGGAGAAGCACATGTGAAAAAGAAATAAGGATTCATAGCTCAATGGGCAGAATCACTGAATATTGATAAATTATATTTTTCTATTACGCTAGGATAAGACTAGCTAAAATACTATGTGGGAGTCAGGTAGCTATAGCTAAAAATTAATTTTTTTTTTCTCTTTTAGTTAATTTATTGAATTGAAGCCTACATTAAAAATGTAGTCTTGGAGTGACAAGCATTACTTTGCAAGTTTGGGTCATATTCAGGTCATGTGGAAAAGAAGTAGAAGCAGTACTTGAAAAAGTTACGAATTTTTGTGATAATTTTCTTCTTTTAATGACAGAAGAAATGAGCTCAAGAATTCAGCTGCAGATGTAGTTTTCTTTTTTTTGGACTTCAAACCCAAAAATCCTTCTCCTACATATATTTATTTTAATCTGGTGAAAACTGACAAATAATATTATTTCTGCAATGTCATAGCAAATGAATAGAGGTGGTACTGGGGCAGATGGAGAAGCTCTCAAGGTCAGGGCTCAAAAAAATGCAGACAAGCTTTAAAACACTTAAACAGGAAGATTTTCGCCACATCCAGTGCTCTGCAGACCTTCATGGCCAACCTGGAGAAGGCAGTCCTGGACTGGTGGGAAAGGCCACCAACTGCTGCCAAAATAGAAGATTACCTTTGATTTGTAATTCTGCTGCTGGATTACCCTTGCCATTTTTTGGCCAAAGAAAGCTGCCCAGGTAGGTGGGCTTAACACCATAATTCTCACAACTTCACACATTCCTAAGAGAAAAACGTGAGGTGCCATCTGTGTTCAGTGCTTGATTTTTTCCCTAAGGTGTGCAAGCTTTAACTAGAGGAAAAAGGAATTATCCTCTTTTTGGTACCAGATGTTTCCCTATGAGAGGCAAGATCTAGGTGCTTGCGAAATGACTTGCTGGTGAAAAGAGCTCCTTCCTGTGCTAGTTAAAAGGTTGTTTATGCTCTGATACCTGAGGGTTTATATCTTTTCCAGATTTCTGCTTTTTCTGGTGTTTATATGCAATGTTTATCCAATAAAGAAAGAATCAGGCCATAAAATTGTAGGTGACAAGATCAAAAGGAACCTCTTTGATTGTGTCCAGCCCTCCTATTTCTGCTAGGTGATATTCCGGAGACACATTTCTGAGACTAATTTGCCTTTCTCTTTCTTGACTGAACATGTCTGTCTATCTAAGTCTGTCCTCTATAATACAATGTGTGTTTGTCTCTATTACCCACCTTCCATCTTTTGGAGTTTAGTAATATTTTTAAATGCCTATTTTATTTACCTGAAGTATTTAAAGTGTGTATGTTTGCAAAACGTTTTATGAAAGATGCTAGGACAATGACAGAGATTGCACAACCTTGGTACATCTTGATTTATTGTAAAGCTGCTTTAACTCAGTGTTTGTAGCCAAACACCTATAACTTGTGATTGCTTGCAGTTTCAAATTTTATAATGTATTAGACAGCATATTATATTACATATATCTGTGAAGTATAATGGAGAGTTAAGGAGGTGGTTATTCTTTCCTCAGAAGTTTGTTTTAGTCCCCTGCTTAACACTTTAAATCAAGTCTCAAAACTAGCCTTGTGATTATTTGGTTGTGGGACTATTATGGCTTTGGTTTAGGTATCAATAGATGGTAGGAGAAAGCAGCAGCCATTTTGTTCTTTGTTCAGATGCTACTTCATAAGCTTACTTAAAAGGGTGGTGATTGATATTTCTCTTTTATGAATTTTTAACTAATATTCCTTAAACAATTGAGATATGGGGAATTCACCTTTCATATCAACCCTGTTCTGTTTCCTTTATAGTCTCTTAAATCTGAAAGTACGGTCTTCATAGTTAAAAGCACACCTCCCAAGACATGAAAATAGCAGGAAAACTCCATTGAAAAGGACCACCCATTGTTATAACTTACTATAGCTTTTTAGATTTTTTTAAAGTAGATTAAAATGTCAGTGAAAAATGATGTAAAAACTATGGGAACAAAATGCAAGGGTACTGGCAGTTACACAACTGTTCAAAATTTCAGGATGAGACACTGAGCTCAATTTTATAGCTGCTTATTGCAGATTTTTTCTCAAATTGTGTTTATCTTGCAGACTAGAATAATGATTCTTATTTTAAGTTGAAAAACTCAGCAAAGGGATCGTAAAAGCTATTCTTGACAAGGGCATTAGTAATAAACACTAAGAATACGCAAAGGGCCACGGTAAGAGCTGAAAGAATTTCAGCTCATTCAGTCAAATGAGGAGCAAGGTTGTTAGTCCTTCCATAATCTTCATACAGTACTTTTGCATTTCCTTGTCCTTATCCGTAGGCTTTCTAAGTCACTGGAAGGACTTACTTTGCTGTAAGTGTTGACTGGAGACTTTTTTGAGTAGCATGCTCCCTCTGTGCCCTCAGTAGCATCTTCCAGTTTAACAATCTTGGTTAGCACTGGAGGGTGTTTTTCTCCTCTTCTCAGATTTGTCATTTTAAGATGTGTAATGATAGTATCCTGAAAAAGCAAATTTGAGTATAGTTAACGTATATGTCATGGAAATAGGATGCAAGGACAGAGACTACACAGGACTGGTTAGTTGTTCTGAAGGAATCAATTTAGAAGGTGCACAAGCACCTCTGTACCTCATTACATTGCAAGTTTTATCACTGAGCAGCGGACACACAAAGTATAGAAGGGTTTTAGAAAGACTGAGGGTAAGTCCAGCAAAACGTGTTTTGGGGCTCTGTGCAGAATGGGTCATGCCTCTGTTGGTGCATCTAGAAAGGGCATAGTTATCCCCTCTGGTATTAGAGGCAAAATCTCTCTTTACAGACCATTACAGAGTTTTAGCCAATACATAGCAATGCCATGTAAATGGAAAAAAACACTAGATCTGGGAATGAAAGGGTTTTTTGTACACATGGAGACTTGAGCAAAGGAACAGAGTTACATACCACCTCAGCTTAATTCTACAGCTAAGACATTATTCTCCTACTTTTCTCTAGGCAGTCTTTCTTTCACTTTCAGTCTTTCTAAAGATAAACGGTTTTTCTTTCTTAGAAGGAAATTTTAAAAAGGTCATTTTGGTGTCCCGTTGGTATTTGGAGACAAGAAATAAAAAAAAAAGGGGGGTGAGTTGTCCTTGAAGACAACATGTTAGAGTAGAAACTCTACTGAGAACTTTATTATGGGTGCCTATCTCCCCCTATA
>WHYT01017028.1:452852-466197 GCA_009806455.1 Tetrax tetrax
GGAAAAAAAAAAAAAAAAAAAAAAAAAGAAAAAAGCCTTAATAATTTGGCTCAGATGGACAATAGCCTACAGATCAAGTCGCATGGGGAAAACAGCTTTAGTTCAAGTTACTGCAGTTTAAAATTACTGAAAAAATTACCAAAGCTATTTAGAGTTTTGTTTTGAAATATAAAGGCATTAGCAAATGAGTGTGTAAGAGGCTGGGAATTTCAAAGCAAAGATACAAAAACATCTTAAGTATAAATAGTTTCCTCAGCAAAGGGAAAACATTTGTTGGGAAGAGCTCCAGATCTAACTGAATGAGTAAGTGCTTCAGTGGAGATATCTGGGATATGTAGTAAGTCCATAAGGAACAGAAAAACTTGTTGATCAATAAGAAGTGCAGGACTGCCTTGAGACTCGATGAGCTCAAGTGGAGCTTGTGCAGGGTAAAAACCAGGAAGCATTCTTCAACCACTTAAAAAAAGATTTAAAAGTGTGAGAGAAAGAAATAGCCCATGGTGTATCATATATCCCCCATGAAATAGTGGGATGAAACAGACTTTGAAGAAAATATCAGAAGCACCCTTCTCCTCCTTTCCTCCCCAAATACACTGCTGCATTTTTTAAGAAGGGTAATGTTAGGGTATAAGGGCAAAAGGCAACAATTCCCGATCTCAGGTAAACTTTTCTCTGTGACCCTGAAAGAACAGCACAAGAGTAAGGTTATAGCTCTGCAGAATGTGTAATACCTCTATTTTAAAAAGGATGAAAAGGAATCTGAACAACTATTCATCCTGTAGTGTGACCTCAAATAAAGGCAAGACTTTTTAGACTGAGTTTGGAAAACTTTTAGACCAAGTTTGGAAGAAAATTCAACAGGAAAAGTGGGGGGAGGGAGGGAGGGAAAGTCAGCCTCAGTTCACTCACTAGTGAATTGCACCAGTTGATGAATCTGGCATTTCTGGTAAGATGTCCAGAAAACAGGTAGAAAGAATACAGTAGTTCTAGTCTCTTAGATATCAAAAATGTTTGCTATTGTCCATTTGTTGGGAAAAAGAACAACTCACCTGTATTTGGAGAGATGTGGCTTACTTGAACAACCATGTGGGATGTAAGGAGCTAATTGAAAGGAAAGCCATGGTGGTTAAGATGAAACTTCCTCTAGCTTCAGCACTTCCCTTTTAATGAATAATCTGTCTTGGAACAGATATATTTTAATATTTTCACTAGGCCCCTGGTTAAAAAAGGTTAGAGTGTTCCATTAAAGCCAACAAAATTTGGATATGGAAAAACTGAATGGTCTTGCCAGTCTGGGGGAACAAAGGTGGAGTGAGATTTAGTAGCACAGTATATAAGTCATCTAGCACCTGAGATTAAATGAGAAGATTTTTGGCTATAAACTGAGGGCTTACCAGCTAGAGGTGACAAAAATTAAAATCAGTAGTAACCCATAGTGTGCCTATAGTGTGATGGGAAAGACTAATGTGGTCCCACCATCTGTGAGACAGAGAGGGAGGTCTTCCAGAGTAGATCAACAAATCTTGATGCCACTGTATGAGACCCCACTGGTACTTAGGGCCACCTGAAATACTGGTGGTTCACGTTTGAAAGAGTATCTCAGGCAGGAGCACATGTGAAGAAAGGCCACCAGTGTGATCAAAGGAAAAGATGCGATGCACTAATGTGACACGTGGTAATGGGGGATCATAGAGCAAGCCTTCCAAAAGAAATAGTAAAGGCAAGACATCTGCTGTTTTCTTAGATGGATCTTGGTACATTTATGAGTGTGATTATGATATGGCTGCCTGCAACAGCAGGCAACAGACTTGATTTCTCAAAGTCCATTCTGGCATATGTTTCTAAGCAACCCAGGTGACAGGAAGGTGAAAGGCCGCTGTTTATTATTGGTGCACAATCAAAGGCAGAGCCTAAATGCACCCTTATTTCACAGATAAATTTTCCAAAGGTATTAAAGCCCACAGACTTGTTGCCACAGACAAAGGCCATCGCCACACATTACCATTACAGACAGCAAAGCTGTAGGTATCAGACACGGCATGATCTAATCTGCAATTGAAGGCTGGAGAGTTGTCAGTGTCTTTTCCTTTTATGTTCCAGTTTCTGATTCTTCAAAATAAAAAGTTGAAACAGACTAGTATCTTAGCCAGCAAAAAAAAAAACCCAAAACCAACAAATACCCAAAGAGCAACCTCCTCTGAGGATGTCAGAACTTTAAATGATAAACCAAAGAGGAACAAGTGCATAAATACTTAAAATAAATCTGAACTGCAGCCAAGTAATGTTCTACAGGTAAGAACATGTTGTACTGTACCAGGACTTCAGCATTTTGTATTCAGTAGATACCAGTGTTGTTGAATCTTATAAATCATAACGATGTTTTCAGAAAGTTAAACTGTGAGTTAATGTAATTGCAGAGTAAGAACCATTTGGCATTTCCATGTGGTCTTGGAGGTAAGCTTTTGTTGCCACTGTCCTAGATCACAAGTATTAAAAAGCAGGTTTAGTGGAGATCATGACCATCCAATTAGGGGTTACTAGTACGAAAGGTACAAACTATAATCCTTTTTACCGCAGAAGCCCAGCTTCCTACTATAATGCAGGTGGAAAGTTCCAAGTAACATAGGTAACAAACTTTATCTATAGATTTTACAGATAAGAGGACTAGAGGCAAAGCTTCTCTCCAACACCATCTTTTCCTCTTCCTCTCCCTTTTCTGTATCAGGGCAGCACTGTAGCAAGGATTTATCTGAGTATTGACAGACACTCATTAATTCGGTCAGTAATCTTGTACTATCAATGTCTGATCATTATTTATTAAATTAATCTAATTAGGATGGTAGATACAATCTATTATTTTATTTGATCTTGCATCCAGCATTTTTATGAGATATTTAGGTTGGCAGAACTTAAATTGTTGCAGATCTTTGACTAGTTTAAGCATAACTGATTAAGAGCCTCAAGAGAACAGTCTCCTTCAAGATATGCAATTGCTTACATGAACCAAGGTTCTATGGGACTAACATTTATATGGAAAGTATTGCTAAGGTTCTGATGTCTCTGTTTTATTCAAATCTTCCATCATATTTAGTAAAGCAGATGAGGAATCCTGAGGTTACCACCTGCTACCCACCACCAAGTCCCCATACCATCCACAAGGTAGGTTCTGCATCACTTAACACACCCAGAAACAATCCAGAAAATAGGAAGTGTAACTATATTGATATTTGTCGGTAACAATAAGTAATTATTGGTAGTCAAACTTAAAACCGTCAGTAAAGAGTCACAAAGAATCTCACAATACTGCAACTGACTCAAAAAATAAAGCTGCAGGTGAAGCTCGGGGTTCTTAAAAGCAAGGTAACATATATGAAAAAAAGTGCTACCTTACCTATATGAATGGGCTTGCATTAGACTACCAGCAAAAGGAAAATTGTCATGGATGCTTTACAGAAAACACCAGCAGAGTGGTCCGGGAGGTTATGAGGAAAACCAAATATCAGTAGTCTTCGTAAAAGGACTTAAGAGGAAAAAACAGTTTGCCCTTACTTTAAGCTATAATGCGTTCATCTCACATATAGCACGTAGCCACAATCAGATCAATGTCAAACAAAAGACTGAGAGGAACCAAAAACTATATACAGAGAAGGATGGCAGAGATGATCTAAGAGGTGGAATGGGTTCAGCTGGAAAGGAACCCACATAGATTAAGCATCAGCATGGAAAAGGCACCCTTGTTAGAGGGAATATGGCAGACAATTAGGGGGAAAAAAAAAAAAAAAAAACAAACCCCAAAAAACAAACAAACAAAACCTAACTGGTTTCCAGAAAGGTGTATTGAGGAACAATCATTCTCCACAGTACCCAAGTTTTCCCAAGATTGTAAATCTATCAGTTTAAAACAAAGGAATGTATTACTTAGGGGGAATAATGCACTATTATATGGTGGAACTCAAAGCAGTAGGATGCAGGGGTGGTTAAATGGATTCACAGAGATTAGCCAAGTTCATGTAGAATAACTCCTTAAGTGATTATTCACATGGTATTTTTAATGCAGGCTCTGGTTCAAAGAGTCCTTAAACCACTGATTGTCAGAAGCTGAGAGAAAACAGCAGGAAAATAGAAATCAATACTTTTTTCAGGATGTAAACTGCTAACCTTGTCCATCTTGATTATCTTATTTTTCATATTTTAACTTTCATTTTTAGCTAAAAAGGCAATAATTTCTTCTTTCCTCTCTTGGTCCCTAAAAGTTGTTTCAGTCACAATATCCCAAGCAGGTACATCTTAAACATATTTTTTTGTTGTTATTAACTTTTCTATTAGACAATTCCACAGATGTTTTTATGCTGAGCAAGGCTACCCATACCCAACCTCCATTCTGCTGATGCAGACACCCACTGTATGGTTGGCAGAGTAGTTCTCTCAGCTTATTTACTAGATTCTTCATTAGCTATAATGGGAGCTTAAACATTTATCTTGCACCCAGATACTGATGTTTAAACGTAATCATATATGAACTGAATTCCAACCCTAACATAGCATTCATCTGACTAAACGCGTTTATGTTCAAATGTAAGGGAGCCAGTGTGGGCACCATTTGTAGTCCATGGAGAAAAAGGGGCACTTTTAGGGGCCACTCACTTCAACTTAATATGTACGAGTAAATCCGACTGAACAGACCATGTCCTAAAGCCCTTATTTTATTTTTTCCCCTTAGTATGTGGGGAACAGTGTGGTAAGCCCAGATGAAAACATCCACACTGCGAAGCTTAAAAATTATGCCAGCTGAATGCTACCTTCAGTCATATTTAATCAGAACAGGCAAGAAAAATCAAACTCCTTCCCAGCTATAAGGTATATATTACATCTGTAAACTGGCACACACCTATACAAACACATGAGCATGAACAAAATACACCAGTTCCTACAGTTTAGGATTTTTTTTTTTCTACTTCACCAGGAAATGGAAACATAACTCAGCGCGATTCTAACATTAATTTACTATAAATTCCTAGTCTTTAAGCTAATGGTGAAATAATGCTCCTCTCATTAGTTTAATGATTATATCGTGCTTAACACAAGCTCCCCCCCCCCTTTTTTTTCCTCATTTCAGTCTAATAGTTGCAGACAATTTGCTTTCACTATGAAGCTGTCAATCATCATCTTGTATGTAACATGTCAGTCTGTTATAGCACAGAAATAATGCAAGGCATTTATCAGGCTAAGACCCCTTTTCATTTAGTGACTCAAAAATTATTTTGAGCTATCTATGATAAAGTGTATTAATGGAGCACATTATAAGATGTGAACATTTAGATTGTTTACAGATTTTATTTTTTAACTATAATATGTGCTTCCTTGTCAGTGTTTGATTCAGAATAATCTAGCTGTCACTTGGAAAAAAGGAAAGGTAGATGAAACTGATGCAGAGAAAAGTCCCTCGGCTCAGACCGAGCTGGCTGTTCCCCTGAGGGACCCAGACAAAGGGCTTTTGCTCATGGTAGTCTGCAGCAATACAGAGCAACAGTAGTTTCCTTCTTTCATAATGATGCAGCATTTTCTTAGGAGCACGAAAAAGAGGAAGAAATTAGGGATTTTTATATGATAGGTTTTAGAAGTAAAACCAGCTATTGGAAGGTGTGAAGAAAGAAAGAAGGGATAACAGAGGATGTGTCTGAGAGCTGTCATGTGAGACCCACTAGTGGCTTGAGAACTCAGATGTGTTTGGCTTCACTGGAAATTCGGAGACTCTTTATTCTAGGCGTGTGATCTATTCAGTCTTTCTGCTGGGATCCCCTACATTCAGTGATGCCACACCATCTAAGTTGACATCTACTTGCTACGAAAGGAGAGCTCTGCATTTCCATCTACACTCTGAGTTTGCATTTCAGGCCAGTCCTACCCCTGACTATCTCTTACACCTTTCTGTCTCTTGCTTATGTTTATCCCAGCTTCTTCAGAGTTCATACTGCTTTAATAGCAGAAATTTATCTTTGTCCACAGTCCTGCCTCTGGTCTGTTGCAGCAGAATTTCCAGAAAAAGCTATTGTTCTTTTCTTCAGTTCTTTACAAGAAAAGACTTTATCAAAAGAAAACCAGCAGCTGGTGAAAAAACATTGCTTCCACTGCAGGGAAATTTAAGGGGTTGATGTGCTTACCCTTTGTTCTTGATTACTGTTCTTCTCAGAGGCTGCCATTCTCATGCAGAATTGGTTTTCTTCCCTGTTTCCATGAAAGTTTATGTTAAGACCATCCCATTTTAACTTGCCTCATTGTTTTTTCCCTTCTAATGTATGAGGAATGCTCCTAAATGTCCATATCTCAAGCAAACATTCCCAAGACACCTGATCAGTCACTATGTTCAGTCAATCTGTCAATAAATTTATTATATTTTGGCCTTAAAAAATTAGGTACTTATGACTCATTTATTGCATTTATTGCAAAACCAGAGTGTTAAGTAAGCTGAGAAATGAAAACCTTGCAATTCTGGACTGAAGTCAGTGGTTGCCAAATTTCTTAAACAAGAGGCTTTCTTGATCCCTAAAATACATGTTGAGGACCAAAACAACACTTTTCAAGGCTGTGAGAAAATGGAAAGGTGACATTAAATGGAGAAAATACCTCAAGCTACTGCTGCTCTGCTACTTACACCAGGAAAAGGAGCTGAGCAGGAGACTGCAGTGACCTGAGGATGGCTCATTGCAGCGCTGATCCTAGCATCAAACTTTGCGCTGAAAACAGTACCCCAGGAATGGGAATGAAGGACCATTTAGCTGGTGCTACCATTAACCTCTTAGGTCAGCTTGGCAAGCTGATACTCTTAGGGGAAAAGATATAGGGAATAATCTATTTATTCATCCACAAAGGAACCATGCACACTTATAAAATGGGCAAATGAGAGACGACTCAGGTGCCTTGCTCATGCTCAAACTGCTTCTGAGCCTACAATTGCCTCTTTCCATTTCCTAGAGCACAGGCAGGCCTTAAGCTTCACTCACATGGACAGTATCAGTATTTTTAGGGCTACAACTAGGGCCTCTGTTATGAGGTCAGATGTTTGTTGCCCTAAAAACACACAAGCAAACCACTAGCCAGTCCCAAATGCTTCTGACTGGAGAGAGATCAGAAACAAAGACCAATAGCTACTAATAACTCTATCATGTTAAATGCACTGAACCAAATATTCATATCTACCTCTACCCTAGCAAACATTAGGTGGGGTTTTTCCCCATTTCCCCAGAAAACACACATACACACTCCCTCTCACACACATGCACACTGCTGTCTCTTTATGTAGCTGAAAAGGTATCAGGTTATTCTCTCACACATTGTTTCAACCAGACTGATTTCGAACTTTTCATGTGGTATTCAAGGACAAAGAAGAAAGGGAAAGGAAAAAAAAATACAGGCTAGTACAGCTGAAGAGTTTTTCCTAGACTTATCTCCCTCACTCTTCCCTGAGGTAGAGCTCTGATGGCTATAGCAAGACCTCTCAGCCTCAGTGATCAACTAAGCTTGTCCTTCCCTCCTAATTCCAGCCATTCCTTTCTCTCCTCTCTTTTGTAAAAAATGTGAGTGCTTTGGAGGGAAGAGATCTGTTTTCTAATTCTTTGGTTTTAATTTGATCCACCAGTGTCATTCACATAAAGACTGTAGTTTCCACAAAGGCCTGGAAGAGCTAGTCCTATCTCTTATCTTTAAACCTGTATCTCTCACTCCTCTCTCTCCTCCCTTTTCCCAGGCTTTGGGACCAGCACGTGATTTTCACTGAAGTTCATAAAATTATTGTTAGCCCATGATGTCCCAGAGGCCAGCAGACTCACACCTTTGCTCTGGGTTTGGTCTGCTACATGCACTTCTCTCCACACACTGCAGGGAGGACAGAGAGAGCCCAGCCAAATCCGGACCCCCTCCACCCCAAACCAGGGAAGTCCAGCCCCCAAAACTGAGATTCAGCTCCTACAGCAGGACCTCTCTGAACCAGACCACCACTATAGGATAGACCAGAGGTGGCTCTCGGAGCCTGATTTTAGCCCCTGTTCAACATCATGGGAAAATCCCTTTCAGCTTATTTCACGTGTGCAGCCAGTGGCTAGAAGACAAGCACTTAATTAATTAAATCTGAGGTCATTTCAGGCACACAGCTGCAAATGAAACATGCGGCAGCTCCTGCATGGTTCCCCCCACTGCACGCAAGACCAGACAAAAGTTCTTTTTCAGGCACCCAGTGCAATTCACACTGCTCCAGGCACTGGCATTCAAAGGTGAAGAATACCAATTTGAGGGCTACAAACTTGAAAATATCACATTTTTTTCTTCTTGCACGCATCCCTGTATTTCTTTTTCAGCCTGCCTTTTACACTGCGATTCAGCCACGTGCCTCCTTTCCTGAAGTGTATCACCTCTGGTTTTCCTCAAATGACTATGCATATGTGTGTGTGTGTGTGTGTGTGTGTGTGTGTGTGTGTGTGTGTGTGTATATATATGTTTACTTTAGCAAATCAGAATGTGTAAATAACATTGTCACAGCTGATTGTTTCTCCATCTCCTCTCCAAAGGGGACAATGTCATGCAATGAAAAAGGGCACACAGATGGACAACATTGTGCTGCAGTCTATATGTTTTTCTTTCAGACTGAGACAGAAAATAAATGTACGCCTGCGTCTGGTGTGAGGAGTCAGTAGAAGACCAGCGAAGGAGGCCAAAGTATTTCAACAGCTTTCAAACTCACGGTGCCTGTTCCCAAAGCAGCTGAACTCTGACAAGCACTGTCAGAGTAACTGGCACAGAATTAAGAGGTAAGTTAGATGTCTGTATTTTCAGGAGCCTTCTCGTAAGAAAGTAGATGCTGAAGGCATTCAGGAGGGCTTGCTCCTGGATTCATACTGATTTGTTCTACTATGAATTAATGTTACTCAGGTATTACTGAAAAGAAGGCTGAGGATGAATCAAAGAAACTTCTTTTCGTCACAGTGGCAGAGCAATGTATCCTGGAGCACAGCAGACTTGAAAGTGCATGGTATGTTTAGTGAAATATTAAAAGGCGGCCCTGCATGTTTTTAGCATTTTCCCAGCCTTTTATGTATATGTAACTCTCTCAAAGGCTTGAGTAAGAATGTGATTTCCTCAGAGACACATACACAAGTCTGCAAAACATTACAGATAATTTGTGACCTTTCTGGACTGAGCTACTCTTCTGGAGCAGAGAGTACTGAGCGTACCAGTTCTGGGGGGTTTGCTTTAGAGCAGGACTGTGGTCTTCCACATGCAGAGGTTACCGTGCCACAGCACACTAACTGAGCGAGTGATGAGACAAATCAGTGTAATATGGTGGCACTTCACTAAAGGGTCAGAGTGGAAAGCTCAACTTCTGGCAATGGGTAAAAGCTAAAGCTCTGAGGGAACATGAAAGAGAAACAACATTTACAATATGCTTTTTCCTAAACATGAAAGTGAAAGCTCACTCCTTCTAGAACTGTCATTTCTGAAAATTTCCGATGAGGCATAGCAGCCATGGAGTTGCATGTTATGGCTTAAACTGAGGTTGAGGAAGCCTCTGATTTTCTTCTCAGAAAGAGTTCTTTTATTCCACCTCCTCTCTAATTGAAATGGCGTTACAAACCTGTGACCAGCACACAGTCCTGACCTCCTGCTGATGCCATGTGGCCACATTAAACTGAGCGTGCTCTCACCCAGTGCCCTCAGACTCGTCTGCTTCACCCGCATGTTCTGCTAGAGAGTGAACTCGTGGCCCAGCTCTCCCATGAGGTCGACTGAGTGGCTGGGATTGCATGCCTGCCAGCTAAAGGAAAATGAGCTTTTCAGCCCCTCATATTCCAAAGCGAAGAAGGAGGTTTCAAGGCCTGAGGCACTGAATGGTTGCCATTTGACAGAAAAAGAAAACAGGCTAGGAGATGTTCAGGTCAATTTGAAATTGTTCAAATTTGAGCACCAAAATACTAAAACGCCAGAAGACACTATTTGCAAGAAATCCTGCACGCTCAATCTGAAAGCAATATTGCACCACCTGTACAAAAGGCCTACCTGGCATCCATGCCATGCCCAGCACAGTCCAGCAGGAGAAGGTCTCGAGTATGGAGCAGCTTGATTTGGGAAGGAGAACTCAGACTGTCAAGACATGGCACAAGAAGCGAAGAAACTTCAACAGAAGCTCGGCATGGTGAAGCCTAGAAAGTAAAGGAAATGATTCACACAAGTTTTTCAAGTAGCATTAGCAAATTGCTAATTGCGTTCACGTAGTAGATTGCAGTACTTAGAGACGACTTCATCTCTGCCTAGAAAATGCTGAAACAGTCCTTAACAAGAGCTGGTTTGTAAGCCTTTTAAAAACTGCTGGCCCTTAGAAAGTCGGAGTGGATATTCCCTGTAACACACTTACCAATCAATCCGTGCTATGCAATGTTTTTTGTCCACTTCATACTTAAAGCAACCTGATGATCTTAGCTGCAGGACAAGTTTCTTTAATGCAAGTGCTGGAGGTCAGTGCTTGTGACAAGCAGAGGGAGCATCAAGGGGAGGCTGGTAGGTCGCTTGGCACATGGACCGGATGCCCGTGCAGCCTGAGCTGAAGCAGCAGGGAGGAGAAATTCTGCTAGAAATTTGCTCTGGAAGAAAATCAGAACGGTAATTCCTCTCCTCTTGCACATACCAAGGGACACAGTTTTCCAAGTTACCTTTCTCCAGTCCACCGGGATGGCTGCTTTGGGGAAAAATACATATTTAACAACTGTTTTCAAAATCAGATCATTTAACCAACAGTCCTGTATCCCCTCACCAGTGCCAATTCTCAGCCAGGTTTTTAAACAGCTGTCTTTAAACTTTTGACACTTCGGGTTTCTCTGCCAGATGTAATCAAGTTTGTGTCTGTATCTCTTGCTCATAGAGAGTCTGGTCTGCTACTGTAGTCCAAACTATGGACAGTGCTTATCCCTTTACCATTCTTGCATGCTTGCTGGATGTTATCCAAAAGCTTCTGAAAAGAAAAAAAAAAAAAAAAAAGAGATACCAAATACACAAAAAAGCATAATTAAAGAGCATGTTGCGTACATCAACTTTACATAGACCAACTATATCCCTTTGTCTAGCTATTGCCTAGCATTTCCTTAACCATCTGGTCTCTGACTGTGTCCACTCTGCCAGATGAACTGAATTCATTTCAATTACCTTTTTTTAAGAAGTTCTAAAATATTAGGCATTGATTGAATTCCACAGGCCAATGAGTACAGCTAGGAGAAGTATTTGCAGTTCATAACTTACCTCGTTTTGTTCCTGTTCATAAATTATCCACAAAGGACTTTGATTTTTACTAATCTGCTCATTATTCAAGGCTCTTCAGCAAAAAAAAATTAATGCAAGCATATTTCAACATATGGATTCTGTCTGTGGGCTAGTCACTTCAGTTACCTCCTTGACTTCCTATTATTTATGGCCAGCAAATGGTCAATTAAAAAAACATGGCATTCCCCACACCTTGGCTGGATATTTGGACCAAACCGTTGAGACACTTTCATAGAATCATAGAATGGTTAGAGTTGGAAGGGACCTTCAAAGGTCATCTAGTCCAACCCCCCTGCAAGGAGCAGGGACATCCCAAACTAGATTGGGTTGCTCAGAGCCTCATCCAACCTGGCCTTGAATGTTTCCAGGGATGGGGCATCCATCACCTCTCTGGGCAACCTGTTCCAGGGTTCTACAACCTGTATTGTAAAAAAAATTTTCCTAATATCCAATCTAAATCTACCTCCCTCTATTCTAAAACCATTACCCCTTGTTCTATCACAACAGGCCCTACTGAACAGCCTGTCCCCATTTTTCTTGTAGGCCCCCTTGAGGTATTGGAAGACCGCTATCAGGTCTCCTCGGAGCCTGCTCTTCCCCAGGCTGAACAGCCCCAACTCTCTCAGCCTGTCCTCACAGGAGAGGTGCTCCAGCCCTCTGATCATCTTCGTGGCCCTCCTCTGGACCCTCTCCAACTGGTCCACGTCCTTCTTATGTTGGGGGCTCCAGAACTGGACACAGTACTCCAGGTGGGGTCTCACCAGAGCAGAGTAGAGGGGCAGAATCACCTCCCTCGACCTGCTGGCCACGCTCTTGATGCAGCCCAGGATGCTGTTGGCCTTCTGGGCCACAAGGTCGCATTGCCGGCTCATGTTGAGCTTTTCTCCAGAGAATCAATCTTTTCTCACAGAGCCATTCAGCTTTGTCCAGCACACCTCATTGAATCAGCTTCAGGTTGAGGTATCAATTGCAAAAAACTTATGGAAACCAAAGTAGTAGAAAGTGAAGGTGGTGGATGTTACCCTCTTCACGTCTTGAGCATAACCCAATCCCCTGCTTCACCTGTGTTCACAGACCAGAGGTATCTCCCACAGCTCCCAAGATTACCTTCTCCATAACTTACAAATCAATAACACAAATTATGGGTGGAGGAAGACTTGACTAAACAAAAGGTTTATTGCTTTTTACCCTACTGTCCTGTTGCTTTGTAGTCCACCTCATCTTGTTTAGAGATAGCTTGGATACCTCTACATGAATGACGCAGATATATCTACAGTTTATTCCAAAAATAAGAAAAAGATAGGTGCGATATTTTCTTCATTTGTGAACAGGCAATGTACTTACCCAAGTGAAGTGAAGCCACCAGGGACAGTGTCCCAGTGCACAGCACAGAGCTTGTTTCAGTAGATGTCCTCTGCAGCATCCCCATCCAGCCTTTCCTCAGGATTGCCTGGGCAGTGCTCATTTGGACTCTGACAACGCTCAGCAAAAGCTCCTCAGTCTTCACGCTCCTGAGTGTCTTTGGTCCAAATAGGGCTTCACACCAAAACTAAAACATCTGTCTCTTCACAAAGTTAGGATTTCTAAGAGATTTTGAAGCAAGGCAACAGTTATACCCATCAGTTTCTGGGGAGGTTTTACTTCTTATTTTTTCAAATTAGACAAGTGGAAGAGGCAGCCAAAGGGCTTTTATACCTTTTTATACAGCAGAAATAAAAGCCACCAAAATCATAATAGCTGCCCACTTCTCCTTTATAACACATTTGCTTGGCTTTAGAAAAGAGAAAACAACTTTTTAGTGTCATTTTGATCAGCACTGCCACCATCTGCACAAGCCTTAACTCATACAGCAGGGATTTGCAGACAAATTTCAACCAAGGCAGCACACAACAGTGTGTTTTCAGAGCTGACAGAATCAAAGAATAAGGAATTAAACAAAGTGTTTCACTGAAGAGGTGAATTGGCTGACCCATGTTGCCAATTCATTGCTGCAAAGTCTTTCACAGAAAAGTCTGATAGAAAAAAAAAAAAAAAAAAAAAAAAA
>WHYT01017028.1:478545-525431 GCA_009806455.1 Tetrax tetrax
AAAAAAAAAAAAAAAAAAAGCAAGCCACAAATGAGGAAAAAAAAAGTTTCTCCCAACACAATCAGGTCTGCTCAATGTGAAAGAGACAGAGAAAGCGTATGTGTTTATCTGGTGCATTGCTGAGCTGTAGCTCTTCTTCCAGACTCAATCGATACATTTTCTCCCTAAATTCCCCAGTCCACTGTTCAGGAGTCAGCTATGTTTGTTTACCAGCAGATAACCATCTTAATTAGACTACTCTATTGAAGCCTTGTTCTCCCGAGTACAGAAATAGTTTTGTTTCCTCTGGCATTGTTTTCCTCGGAAGTGTCTCTTGCTAAACGGAATCTTTTTTTCTGTTTAATGAAACAGAGCAATGTAAATGCCATCCTGTGATCTTTGTGCCCGCATTACTCCCACTCAAGTGAAACTAGACAGGACCCAGTTAATTAGTACAAACCATTAAAACCAAAGAAAAAACAGCAGTAACGGCCAGCTTATTTATTTTCTAAGCATCTCAATTCCACAGCATCAAAAACAACTGGAATCAAGTAAAATGGCATGCCATTTTTTATGTTTTGAGCATGGAGCCTGTGCACACTGCTAGCAAATTCTTGCAGTAACTTGAGAAGCAAGTCCTAGTTACCAAGCAGGCTTTTCCAAGACCAGCATACCCACTGTGCAGGAACCCTCGTAGCACAGACCTCTGTGCCATGTGCTACTTCTAGAGGGCTAAATCACTATGCTACAGGAGTTATCACAGCCTTATAGCTAGCCAAGGCCAATTCCCAACACCAACAATGCTTGTCAACCTGTATTGAATTCAATAAAGATTTGACTGTAAGAGAAGGCAAAACCTGAACCCACACTGTCACATCCTACTGAAGAACTATTACTTCTTATACACGTACTCCTTTTTTTTTTCTGATCCTCAATGTGTACTCAATACCATACTTTTCACAATGTTAGTGATTGGGACAAGCGATTGAGGGCGAAGGGCGGTTAGATTGACAAAGTATAGGACTATGCCCAAGTCATGCCTTCTAAATCTGGGCATTTCAGTATGAAACAAGGAGTCAGAAAAGCTAGCAGAATATTTCTGTTAAAAGCATGCTTTGATGGTTGCCATTTTTTTTCCCCCTCAATATAGTGCTCTTGCCACCTGACAACTGTAGGCTTTCAGTGCAAGTTAAGAAGATTGACAGAAATTCTTACTCTGTCACTGGCTTTTCTTGAAAATTGACTCCAGCAAAGTGCTAGCTTTTTCACAGTCACAACCCAAAAATAATGTGAAACAGATTAAGGAAGACAACATACCCAGTTTTGCAGAGCCATAGTCAAAGATCCAGGTTAAATATCTCTTCTAGCGTACGCTCTCCATCACTGTTCACCCCAGCAGAGACACAAATATTAAGAGGTACGTAATACTTTTCCACACAGTTTTAACATCTGTCAAAGCAGGTGGGGCTGGCAGAAAAACACTGATTTCAGAGCAGGCACATTCCACAACATCTGCACATTGCTTCTAACCCAGGGTTTCCAGTCCGCTCCACCCCAAGGCTCTTGTACCACATGCAGTGTCAGAGACAGGAACCCAGCTTCCCGTCAGCTGAGAGCCCTCCTTCCCTGCTTTGTACTGACACCAATCTAAATATGGGGACTTTGCAGAGCCACTGCCTATAGATATTGGAAAATGGAGCAAGAAGGGCAATTCAATGAACCAAAATGTCACACTTAGATATTCAAGTTATAGCACCTTGTCATTTTATGTTTATTTTGGACATGATCTAGAAGCCTTATTATTATATCTATTAAAGCTATTGGATACTAAATAGCAGGAAGAATAATAAATGCATCTTTGTTAAAAAAAAAAGAGAAAAGTGAATTTCATTTTCTCAGCAGCCTTGAAGCTGTACAATGAATGCTTGCCAATTCAAATAAAACATTTATTCATCTGTCCTTTAACGCAATCAGTTATGATCATAGAAATAGTTGGATATTCTTCAGCTGCTCCCCACTCCAATTGGCTTCTTAATTAGTACTGATTCCAGGAAATTAGGTAGCTAGATTTTTCAATACTATATGCTTTTACATACTGTGATATTATAAAAAATGACACGATCAACAAACGTCTCTTTCTGGCCCTGGAATATCACACCCACGTCTGTCCTACTTGCTTTCCATCCATGGTCCAATGAAAGCAATTAGAAAATGAGTAAGCCCATTTGTATCCTAGTCACACTTACGAGCACATATAAGGTATGGCATCTAATGACAGAGTTCAAATGAGATCATACATGACTCCCAACATCTTGGTCAAAAGCTGAATAAAGTTATCTTTGTTCTCAGACATCACCAAGCTAACGAAGTTCAGTTCCACTTACAAATGAATGCAGACAGCATGCTTGCCTTGTTATCCTCCTACCCTTTCACATCTGCTAAAGAGTCTCCCTGTTCTTCAAAGTCCTTTTTAATTGTGCCTCAGCTTTAATATGCTGAAAGTAAAGTGAATTTTACAAAGTTGAACTGGGGTCTGCTTTAATCCCATAGCATTTTCAATCCTCCTTTTTTTTTTTTTTTTTTTTTAAATTAAAAAAAAAAAGTAATTTCTCTCTTTTCTCCCTCTTCCCTTTACACTTATTAAAATGACTGCACACTGACGTAGAAACTGATGTTTTAGGAGACTTTAGGAAGCCCTAGAGATCAAATTCCACTCACAGCCATCCAGCTCTCTCCTGGACCCCATGCGCAGAGCGAGCACTTCTAGTGCATCTGAGCTAGCTCCATCCAACAAGCTTGCTAAGTCCCCATCTCCACAATGACTTGTGTGGTATCAGTTACTTGGCCAGGTAATCCAGGACACAACAGTGCACAATGTGCAGACCTTTTAGACTTTCAGTAGCTCTTTAGCTAGGAATAATAATTCATTTTGAATGACAATGCACATAGAGATCATGAGGATTTATTGAGTATAACCTCTTGTAGTCTATCCATCAAAGTGACACTCAGTTGCTTACAAAGTTCCTGCGCTTACTGTACTTAATAAACACTTCACAAGTTCCTGCAGTATTATTTCTCCTTAACAGGAAAGTCTCTCATGGTTTTTAGGGAGGCAGAGGAACTTCCCTAAGCAGTAAAGAGATCTGCCTGAACCCTTGATAATCACAGCACGTGCTGATATTTGATCAATGCTGCTCATGTATCGTGATTTCCCACTTAATCTTCCATAGCACAGCACATACTTTAACTTTAACATTTTCATGGCTATTTTGCAATGCAATCTCATTATCTGCTCCAGAGCACTCAGGGACCACAATCCCCCTGTGCTTCTGACTGCCAGCTTCCCTTGAGTGGGCAGAAGCACAACTCCTCCATGTTTTAAATGTGAAAGACTGCAATATTTATTTCCTTTTTTTTCTATGGGGAGAAACTCAGTGTCTTCCCATTTCCAGCCTTGTCTCTATCAACAGCCCTACAAATAAACGATAAGTAAAATTCTCCCTGCAGTCAAACAACTAAAAGAAAGAAACTGCTTGTCTTCACTTAAGCTGTTACTGCGTACCATTGAAGATGTCTCATGTTCCCTTCATCATTCTTCAAGTTCTCCTATGCTCATCTCCAGTTTTCTTCTGAATAAGTGATTCTGTGACCACCCATTCTCCCTCTTAGATCTGTGATAAAGCTGAGGGCAACTCTTTAGCACTCTCTAACTCTTATGCTGGCTGCCTCTCATTTTCATTATTAGTAAGACAACTGCCAATCCAAGTAAAAAAATCCTCCTACTTACAAATCCTGGAAGGCAACCAAAACATCCACTCTGCTTTTCCTCAGACTTATGATCAACATGAAGATGCAGCCCCTTGGGACAACATGCCAGCTTCTGCAGTCCTTGTTCAAGTTCAAAATCTCTAGCAGCCCTCTAACAGAGCCACACTGTCCCTGCCCCAGCAGGGACAGTAACCATGGAAAAACATTGACACAGGCACAGTTCAGAGACAAACTTCAAAGTTCCCATTTCATCCAAACAAGCACATAGATCCTGACTATACATGTCCAAGAACCTGGAGAAGGATGGTCATTAGAGAGTTACTGGCACTGCTGCTTAGCCCCAGAGGTAGACACGCTCCTTTACCCACCCCTTCCAATCAAGCTCAAGACAGACACAAATCCTCCCACCACAGTGAAAATACCATTCCCCTTAGGAAGTAAAAAGTAAGCCTCTTGAATTGGAAAATTTCAGTTCTTTTCCAAATTTTTAGCAAGTCACAATGGTTTTCCTGTCTGTTTAACATGGCAAAGACTTGAGCAATACAGATCGCCTGAGAAAATGGCTATATGGCCCTGCCTACCTAGCTTGGTAATTGACACTTGCTGGAGATGTCTCAGCAGCTTCTCTCTGTTCAACGCAGAGCATGGGCTATAGCAAAGGTGTCCTAGTGAACAGCCTAATTACTGTTCGTATTTCTCTGGCGTCTGTACAAGCAGAACAGCTGCAACAGGGACGGTTCTCCCAGACTACTCTGTAGCCTCTGATCTAAACCAGAAAAATGCGATTTGACCATCACTCTGCTGTGCCCCCAAAGTGTCACTGCCTACACTAACAAAACACTTAGCCGTTATTGCCCTTATCTTAATGGCCTCTGTCTCCTAAGATCATAGAATCATAGAATGGTTTGGGTTGGAAGGGACCTTCAAAAGCGATCTAGTCCAACCCCCTGCAAGGAGCAGGGACATCTCCAACCAGATCAGGTTGCTCAGAGCCCCATCCAACCTGGCCTTGAACATTTCTAGGGATGGGGCATCTACCGCCTGTTTGGGCAACCTGTTCCAGTGTTCTACAACCCTCACTGTAAAAAAATTTCTTCCTAATATCTAATCTAAATCTACCTCCCTCTATTTTAAAATCGTTACCCCTCGTCCTGTCACAACAGGCCCTGCTGAACTGTCTCTCCGCTTCTTTCCCGTAGGCCTCCTTGAGGTACTGGAAGACCATTGTAAGGTCTCCCCGGAGCCTCCTTTTCTCCCAGCTGAACACCCCCAACTCTCAGCCTGTCCTCACAGGAGAGATGCTCCAGCCCTCTGATCATCTTTGTGGCCCTCCTCTGGACCCTCTCCAACAGGCCCATGTCCTTCCTGTGTTGAGGGCTCCAGAACTGGATATTCTCTTTATTTTATACAGATACATGTGAACCTAACTCGAGTTTGTGCCTAGCTTCAAGACCACTGTATTGGTGTTTCCCAGTTAAAATCCACAACAAAATAACTTGTACAAGCACCTTTCTAAATCCTCTCCATAGTCAAAAACAGGGAAAGTAGCACCTTTGTCCGTGGAGAAAGGAGTAGGCCTCTCTAGTCACATAAAAGATGCCAGCTAGAGTAAGAATGTGCATATCCTGAAAATTTTTGTATGCAGGTCAGAGAATCTTCAAATATGCATTGAAACAATATTAATGTCACTGACCTCTCCAATCACAAGTGCAGCTGCTGCCTCAAACCATCTCAAAATTGTTTGTGAGAGGAGGTACCTGCTGACCTTCAAATCTTTCCTTTATCTACAGAGGGGTGGGGGGGAAATTATTTCCTGTAAGATGTTTGGCTATATTTACTGTTTTTAATAAGAAAGGAAACTTTAAAAAGGACACTTGGTTTCCACTTAATAGCCTCCAAAGGTTTATCACTGGAGACACTTGGCACTGGAGTTGAGGGGAAGTTTGTGTTGCTGCTGTTCAGCTGTGTTTTGCCTCAGGTTAACTCGTACTTCATGTTTTGGTACAGCTAATCTCCTGTTTTTCTATGAGCACAGAATACTTGCTTTCCTTGGGGAAAAATACAGCAAATAAAAAAAAAAACCCCAAACAACAAAAAAGCCCCTTATGTACAGAAACAGCAAAGATTACTTGTAACTGCCATAATTTAAGGGCAAAAAGAATCCTCTTATCTCACCTGCAGAGTGGATTTAAAAAATGAGAGCAGAAAGAGAAATGACTTGCTGAAAGGAAGTTTTGAAGGACATTATTAGGGTCCAAATATGGATTTATGTGGCCTCCATGCAGCACGCTGATATCTTACATGCACTTTGGCTTAGACAGGTATTGAAAACAACTGGAGTGGATATGCGTTCATCGCTGACACACATTCAGTCATGACATCTCTGCTACACGTTTAATCAGTGCTTGGTAAAATGGCAATTTCTTTCCACATTAGGGCACCAAAGTTATGGTGAAATGGCTGGAAAATTTTACCTCCAAGTATCAGGAGTTAAGCAAAACAACCTTCATGCAGGAACAAGCCCTAAACAAGGGCTTCTTCAGGAAGATGCCAAACTACAATATCAGCATGCAATTAAGGAAGGTGGTAATCCTGCTCATCCAACTGTGCAATTAGGATAATGTCACTTTCTACTTCCACTTTCTAAAATATTTTGAGATCCTCAGATGAAAGATCTGTACCAGCATGAAGCATTTATACCTTCATCAGTGGAGCAGATGGCATGTGGTACACTTGTTTGTGCATGAACCCTATAGTCATCACTGTTATAATGAGTTGAATCATCCCCTGCTCTGCTGTGAGCTCTGCTATTTGGCAGCATTTGGTAGGGGCTGGCATTTCCACAGGAGCAATTTTATCTTGGTTACATATACTTACAGTGCTTCCATCACTGCCGTAGCTGTGTAACTACATTTTAAGAGTATTGTGCATCTATGGTTGAAATACAATGCAACAAAGGTGTACATCAACTAATAAAGACTAGAGGAGACTTTGAGAGGTCATCTTGTTCATTGCTCTGCCCTGAGCAGGATCAAATACTCATAAGCATTTCCCAACCAGTTAGCCTTACCTGTGTTAAAGACTTTCAGTGAGAGAAGCCCACGTCTTCCTCAAGAAGCATTATTTTGTACTAAATACGAGTTTTTCTAATATGCAATCTCTACTTCCCTTCATGAAATATATGCCCATTGATTTTTAGTCTTCTTTCATAAAGATTTTTTTCCATTTAAGACCCTTACTCTTTGCAGCTATCTTTGTATACCTGAACATTATTGTATCAGGTACATTGTATTATTTTTCATTTCACTCAGAAATACACAAAGCGCTATGTACCTCTCAGCTCCCTCCATCTTTCTACTGCAAGCCCATAGCTGAATAAAAGGAACACTGCAAAAGAAAAATAAAAAATAAAAAAAAAAAAAATCAGGCATAGGACCTATCTTTCAAAGTAATTGCTGCTCACCAGACCAAGGCTGGAAAACAAGCATAAATGTGTTCTAATTATATCAATCCCTGAGTTGTGTTTTGGGTTTATTCACATGAATGGGAATTACAGTCAGCCTTTGCCAACAGGCACAAAGCACCTTGAACCAGACACAGATATATCTAGCTAAATAAGAGCAAATATATTACTGATACTGACTGCATGACCATCCAGAAATAAGCACAAAAGGAAAATTTGAAAAAAATTTGAGTAACTCGTAAACATCATCACGTACAAAGACAAGGAAGAGGGTCAGCTGCACTTCCCTCACAGTACAATGCATCCATGCAAATTCTCAGGACTCCTTTTGCATCTTAGAGCAACTGTAACCTGTAATTAATTTCTAAATTATGGAGATTTTATACATTTAAGTATTTCCTGGACACTACGCCATTCATTTACAGGAATGTTACCTGTGTTTGTAATTCAAGTTCACAGTTGCAATTATTACTTTTCTCCTAGAAGAAAAGAAGCAACGCCTAAGACAAAAGAAAAGTGTCAGGACTCTGCTCTATGATTTACTGGATAATAATTCCTACAGAGGAAATTAATTGCTGGACTGAATCAGGCAATAAGTCTCTTATGTCCATACCTTGTCTCTGACAGGTACCAACAACAGGTGCCTCAAATCCTCATAGACTGTCACACAGTAATGTCCCCATAAAAGATGTTTCTTCCAAAACCAAGGCACTTAAGATTGTTTAATGTCTTAAAGCAGAAGAGCTCAGATCGTTACTATTTTACTTTATCCCAGCTAGCGCAACTATATTCACCTGAGCTGAATCCTCTCCAGTCAAATTCAGTACCTCAGTAATAGTGTCGAGAGCAGTGAGTTTCACAGTTTAAAAACAGGCAGTGAAAAAAAAAAAAAAATAAAAAATATTTTCATAAAAATGTTCAGTTTCCTCCCTCACTTTATGAAGTTATCTTCATTTATTAAGATACAACATAAGGTAGAAAGGGTGAAAACATCCCTTTAAATATTTCCTTATTTTCTATTCTTTTATTTTTCATTACCATCTATTTGACCAAGTGCTAAAATTTCTACTGCTTTCCTAAGATATTTTACATCTTAAATCAAACCTGTGCAAAGAACTACCCTTGGTATCTTGTGGGTAATTTCCTTGATGGATTTAAATAAGCATCAAGACCTCAAGAACTTCTCTAATCTGTCTTCTAGCCAAGCATGGATCAACTTAACCAAAAACATTCCTTATTTGACTTATTTGTTCTCAAAATCTTTATGAAACAGAATTTAATACAGTCTATGGATAGACAACTCCAATGCTTACCTGCTAGGAAGCTTGTCTCAATGTTTAGCCTACATCTCCCTTGCTGCAATTTAAACCCATCATGATCTGCCCTGGTCATATGTCATTTCATACCTGTAGTGCAAACAACTCCTCCTGCAACAGCTTGTCTTACGCACCCTTGACCTAAGTGTTTTGGCCACTGAGTGGTTTCAAACGGCCATTAAAAGCACAGTGAGCAGTACAGAGTGATTTCTGCCCACACAGTTACAGTGTTCATGAGCACGACATTGGCAGCGATGCGATGGCTGCAGAGTTAAATGTGCACCATAACCTGACCTCCATCCAAGTTCAACTCTGTGCAGCAGATTTATCTTCCAAGATGATCTCCTGAGATCCACACCCTCTAGGCACTGTATTTGCAAGGGCCAAACCCAGGATCTTCAGCGGCATTCAGTGGAAGGCCAGACTCAATCATTGACCTGAGCAGTGGAACAGATACAAAATTCACATTCCATCTCTGTCCTTCTCTGTAACCCAGTACATCCTGCCTGCCTGGATTGTTCTCAAGGTATATAGCATATCTAATACAAAGACTAGAGTCATTGGAGCAAAAAATAATCTCAGCTTAAGGCAAAAATAGTTCACTCACAATGATGTCAAAAAGGCTCATTTCTATTTTAAGTTTTCCATCTCTTCAACTCCTCATTTTAAAAAAAAAATGAATGGATCAAAGTGTCAAAAAAGAAGTTGCTTGGAATTAGGAAAAGATAGCATCTTCTTTCAAGAAGCAACATGTTCCTTAGAGAATATCAAAAGAAAGTACTTTGACTTTCTCTGAACATTTTGTTCAGAAATAAAAAGGAATGACAAAATGTAGAAGATCCTTTGGCATGAAAAGTATTCAAACGCAGCATTTGGAAAAAAAAAAAACCCCACATCGTATGAAAGTAGTTGTTGTGGTTTTGCTTAGTGAGGGGGGCCTAAGGTGGTAGCTTCTGTAGGAAACTGCTAGAAGTCGCTCCCCTTTATTCAATGGACTCGACTGGGCCTAGGGCAGACCCACTGCTGGCCAAGGCTGAGCCGATTGGGAGCAGAATGTCCCGTGATAGCGCCTCTGTGCTAACGTATTTAAGAAGGAGAAAACAGGAAAAAAAAAAGAGAAGAGAAGATGTGACGAAGCTGAGCAGGGGCAGAGGCGCAGAGGGGGAGGCGCAGGCCTCCGGGGCCTTGCAGGCCTCACCCTCTGGCCTCTCGCCAGGCGGCCGACTGGGCCCAACTCAGCCCAGCCTGGCTGCAAGAGGTGGAGAGGAGATGAGATGGGATGAATAAGGTGAAGAGATCCTGAGAGGCTTCTGCCAGCCCGTTGTGAAGAACTTTTCTTGTGAGAGAAACAACTGCAAACACCAAGGTCAGTGAAGAAGGAGGGGGAGGAGTAATGCGGCTCCTGGCCAAGATTCCCCTGCAGCCTGTGGTGACGACCATGGTGGAGCAGGTTGTCCCCCTGCAGCCCATGGAGGTCCACGGAGGAGCAGAGATCCACTTGGAGCTTGGAGCCCATGAAAGACCCTGCACCGAGGGAGGTGGATGCCTGAATGTGGCTGTGGCCCGTGGAGGGCCCGCTGGGACAGCCGTTCTGGAGAGACTGCACTCTGTGGAAGAGATGACCTACGCCGGAGCAGTTTAATGAAGGACTGTGGTGTATGGGTGGGACCCCACACTGGAGCAGGGGAGGGATGCGAGTTCTTCCCCCAACTGTGAAGCAGCAGTGTAAAACAACGCATGATGGACTGACCGCGATCCCCATTCCCTCTTCCCCCCTCTGCCGCTCAGGGGGGGGCGGGAAGGTAGATAAGGTTAAGCTTGGGAAGTGGGAGGGGTGGAGGAGGTTATCTTGTTTCTTTGTCTCATTATCCTGCTAGTTGTAGTAATAAATGAATAGTTTTCCCCAAGTCGAGTCTGTTTTTGCCCGTGAGGGTAAGGATTTCTCCCTGTCCTTATCTCAAACCTCGAGTCGTTTTTTAAATTATCTCTCCCTATTCTCTCGGAGGGTGGGGGGAGTGAGAGAGAGACTGCGTAGTCTGGTCCGGATCGGGGCTGAACTACGACAGTAGTCTACCAAGCTTCCACGTTGTGGCTCATGCTAGCTGCTCGTGCTAAGCATTACACGTTACTTTTCAAGACCTAGATCACCATCCAGCAAGATCAACAGTTCACGAAGAAATAAAGTCACTTGCCAGCCACAGCCACTGTTGTTCTGGAGTTGATTGGTTACTCCGCATAGGCATCCTGTGGTCTAGATGATATTTCCATGTTGACTCTTTAAGCCCTGTGTAGTCAGCTGGCCTTATACCACCTCTCTGTGCTTTTCAGTCATCTTTATCTCCTGCATGGAATAGATATTTTCCTAATAGGTTTTATACCATCATCCAAAGGAAAGTAAGGGCTGATGGTTACCCAAATGCAACAGTATTTTAAAGTGTGTTGTATTATTATTTGTGTATGCACATATACTTATGGGTTATTGGTAAGTTTACAGGAGACGCCAGCGCAGATCAGAACAGGAAAAATTGTGACATTAGGCTGCCCTCGTGGGAAACTCTGATAGTCCTTAGAAGAAGGTAATTATATTACACTGTAATATTGTTAATTTTTTCAACATATTCCAAATACAAGTGAGACACCATCAAACACCTGATAAAGCCTTAAGAATTACAAAGCTCCTTAAATATTGATGTGAATTGAACGGGTCATTTTAATTTTTGGTTTAGCAATATTTTACCTTTTATTACTTTGAGAGTACTCAAATATGGAAACAGGAGCAGGATGCTTTATTATATGGGTAAACCGCCAGAGAGAGCAATATGAAGAATAAATTGAAATCCAAATCTCATACACAAATTATTATTAACACTAATTTCTGCATATTACAAAGCAGCTTCTTTGCATGTATGACATTGCCTTTTGCACCCAAACATGACTTTAATTAAGATCTTACTTATTCATTACTATAATTCAGATCTAACTGCTAGTCTAGTCAAATGAGTGTAATTAGTCCCAGAGGGCCTATCTAAGAGAACTAGGTTTTGCTTTTCATCTCTACATTTAGGCAAACACAATAGATACTGGAAGATCTGTTGGAGAACACAGAAATGTAAAAAGCTTTACAGAGCTGGTGAGGAAATTCTAAACAAAAACATTCTTAAAAAGGATTTTCATAAAGGCCTATTTAGTTTAATTTCTTCTTCCAGACTACGCAATAGGAGTGAAACAATGGAGATGGTTAGCCAATGTAAAGCTGATAAACTTTTCATAATTATTTCCTTGTTTATTTAGAAATAGAACTGTACAAGTTTGTTTAGCCCGTCCATGTGTTACTTTAAAAGGGATTAATGTGGTGGGTATTCATGTTCATAACCATCTTGCAGAGAGTACAAATAAACCAGTCTCCTGCATAAGTTGACACTGGCATAACCAAGTCAGAAGAGAGTCCTACCAAATACTCTGTATTTACCAAGTGTTCATTATCCTGGTGTCTCGATCCATAGCATACTCTGCCCAGAAGGCAAGGTAATGAAGACAAATTAGTCCATATGATTTATTCTTTCTTCTAACGTATCATCCAACCCCTGCAGCTGCTATGCTTTTTCACCCTACTCCTTCCCACCCACTTTGCAGCACCTTCATTCCTCATCCACAAGGCACTAACTTCACCTTCCCCTGCCAAACCATTCCTCATCCAGTCACTTTTTCCTGAATGCAAGCTATTGGAAACTGGTTTTGCAGCAAAGATCACCTCATTTCCCCAGCTGCTCCATTCTCAAAACAGATTCTAAGGCAGATTGTGAGGAATTGCTGCTCAGCTTAAATCTTCATGCACCCTGTGACGTGGCACTGTGCTGTGTGACCTACCAGTTCAGAAGACCACACTTTCCTTGTTGTACCCTTAAACTGTCCTCTGGATTAGTCACTGGTTATGTCTGAACTGCAAGGTGAAGCATGAGCTTCCACACACTGAACCCTAGGGAGGCGTGCTCTGCTGACTTTTGCAAATTACTTTTCACCTATCTGTAGCAGGGATTCAATAAGGTGCTTAGGTCTCCATGCCATGCTTGAGAAAAGCCAAACTCAATTGAGCTTCTGGTGGAAGAGACCATCACATGGGCATCCTAACTTGCCCTCTGGTCCAGCCAGAGGACTGAAAGCTAAGGCACTGAATATTTTGTGTCTTACCAGAGCTGAAGCAACTTCTTACTGCAGGCACTACCACATGCAGTCAGCCAACGTTGGTCTTCACAGTGGTGTAGCCCTGGGCATCGCTATGTAGATAACAGCAACTATTTTTCTTTTCTACTAAGTGTGGAAGAGACTTCACTTTTCCCAAGAATAAATCCACCAACTCTGTTCTCAAAGTTCAATGGCAGACAGGCACTCATTTTTAGAAACATGCACATGTTTCTTAATGCTCATTTAAAGTAACTAGGGCTTGGTACACGCCTAGTTTCAAGTGTATGGTAACTGCCTTCCTCAACTAAAATTTCTCTTAGTATCTGTAAGTGCAACTTGTTTTGAAATTATTCCCACAGAGAAGAAAAAGAAAAACAAATACAGTCAATTTCACAAGGAAAGTTGAACTCACAGTGTAATGATGGCAGCTAATGCATGAGGCTTGTAACACTGCACTCAATTGATGTGGTGCTTTTATGTAATGCGCTATTAAACGGCTGTTACATGAACTCAGATCGCTTTTGACAAGAGTTATAGAGGTTCTTTTTAAAACATATTTCAGGATATATACATACAAAAAAAAATGAAGATATTTTTTGGCCAATGTGTTGGAGTGAACCAGATTATAAAAATCAGGGCTTGATTCTTATCTCAGCATCCTTTTCCACCTGTGTGCTTCCAATATTTTCACTAATTTTTCACCTTTGTATGCAAAAAGACAATTAAGCTCTCAAGAGAGTAATCATTTACTTGCCATTTGTCACGAGGTCTCTGTTAAGAATAAACGTGACAGGTATTCAGTCAGTCACGAACACAAGACAGTTATTTTGATCTGAATCTCAACCTGAAGAGGAGCATTCAAAGTTTAACAGGCTTGCTTAATTTCCAGAGGCATTTCTGAATTTTTACGTCCCACACAACCCTACCAAGAAAAGACAGTGACACTTTAGGAGGAGGTAACTGGATCGTGCTTACTAAATTGCTTTCGACTCAGGAAGGTTTTAAGGTGATGCACTGCCTCAAATGACAGAAGTACTTTTTTTTCTAAGAAATATACTGAACAAGGCATATATGAGGTTCTTCACAGTAATTGACCCTACACGGTGCTGAGGAAAAGCTAAATCTGAAATAGGACTAAGAGGCTGAAAGATCAAAAATGCCATTTACATTGCCGCTTGTAAGAAGTTTGAGACAAAGCTGTAGTCCACATATCCTTTCTCTTGGGTTGTACGACAGCCATCATGCTTAGCAGGCACTTGTGTATGTAATCATAGTAGTAGCATACTGCTTGATATGCAAACGTGAACAGCTTGTGCATGCTGCAAAATGAAAGACAACAGAGAGTAAAAAATCTGAGAAGAAATGAAAACCTATTAGATTATCTATTTCATCCCCTTACCACTATAAGATTTCACTTTATAATAATTTCATATCATTTATTCTAGTCTAGTTTAAAAATGCCTAGGGTGAAGAAGCTTCCCCTGGGAAGCTTGATAGATCTCAGTATGAGGAAGTATTTCCCATACACAATGCTCATGTTTCCCTTTGAAATTTAATCCCGTTACTCCTGGGCACCCGCCCTAAACCAATATTTCTTTTTCTTCCATTATTTGTCACCTTCAAGTTTCAGCAACCCATTTCTCCTACTCTCTTTAACAATCCCTTAATACACAGCACTTTTCATCTCTTCTAGGCACATAAATCGACTCCTCACAACGCCTCCACTACTCATGCTTTCCCCCTGAATCGTTCTTAACACTCAGTCGAGGGCAGGGTCCGTTTTGCAGGGTGAGGAGTGGGCTCTTGGGACCCCCAGCTCCACACTCCCCACTGTGGCCCAGCCCTCCTTCCCGGCCATGGCCACCTCCAGCCAGGGTCAGGGGCCTTCACCTTGCAGATGTGCTCTGCTTCTTCGCATAACGTGCAATGCAAGGGTGTGAATACATACATAAACCTTTGACTGTAGATTTAGTTTTTAAATGGATATATAGGCTACATGGCGATTCAGGCAGTTAAGGAACAGTACAACTAGGAATTAAATTCGCTTTTTCTGCCTCTGCATTTTGCTTAAAGGCTGGCAGGTGGCAGTGCATCCTTAGGAATGAGCTGTGAAAGCACGACCACTGCAATTGCTAGTTGTCCTATATCGAAGGGAGGGAGTTCCTTTTGCTTTTCTCCTTCCTCTTTCTCTTCAAATTTCTTCCTTTTGACGTTTTGTTTCCTTACGTTTTCCTTCCTAGTCTCAAAGAATTTTTTTGCATTCATTCTTGCATGGAAAACAATTTTTTAAAAAGTGTTTCTGATCCTGACTGTGCGTATTCAGGTATAATGATATTTTTGGTTTATTCTTAAAGATGCTCTGTCCTCATGGCTATTTGAAAAAGTTAACCTGCAAAGTCAGTAACTGAGAAACCAAAATGAATCAAACTATTTTGGACAAAAGCTGAAAGATCTGAATTAACGATCTTGCTGATGCAAAGGATATCAGCCAGCCAGCTCCATCTGCCACAGAAATATGCATTACTGGTCTTTGAAAAAAGGGTAAAAAAACTTATCAGGCTTCTGCAGGAAGCCCAAGTGAGACTGAACAAACTGCAGGAGAGGAGAAAAACAACGCTGAGACCATTCGACTGTTGTCTCACCTCAGGCAGAGAGGGCAGTCTCTGGTTCAGGTGATGTGGATGGCTTCTTAGGGAGGATGGGGGGGCTTCCTGGGCAGGATCTCCTGAGGCAGAGACCATTCCAGTGCACTACAGGCTCTGAGGAACGCTTTTTGCTTCATTCCTGGGCCCCAGCACTGGGTGCTGGGATAAGGAAGAGCCAGGCTGTGAGCTGAAAGGCCCAGTCATGGGTAGGGCTGAAGGGCTGGGGCAGTCCTGCTGCCCTCAGCCCACCCCAGGTGGGGCGGTGAGAAAGCAGAGGACTGAGCAGCTTCTGACACTGTCCTAACTTACCTGACTGCAGTGATCCCCAAAAAAACTCCTACACAGGTTTATGGCACCTCACTCCCCACCTTCCCCACCCTGGCTATAGCTTAGGAAGTGAGTGCTTGAAAGCTGGGCCAGTGACTTGAAAGAAAAAGGCAATTGGAGAAGGGGCTGCAGTTTAGGGACAAGAAAGCTCAAGGGCTCTCAAGGGATGGAGAAAGCCAATGGGATTGTGCCCAAACGGGAAGGTGCTAGAAGGAAGCAAGGCACAAAATGGCACACAACCACATTGTGAGAGCAGAGAGGTGTCCAGATGCAGAGGTGAGACCAGAAGAGGAGCCTGCAGCCCCAAGGAAGAAGCCGCCCCCTCCTCCACCGGATGCTGAGCCCATAAACAGACAAGCCAACATCACAGGCGACTGCTTGAGACAGCATCAAGCCCACAAGGAAGGGGGCAGGACAGGCATGGCTCCTCTATTGCAGACAGTTTCTCCCCATCTTTCATGTGTACATCCTTTTGCTGAAAGACTCCCATGGGTGACTCTTGCCATCAGCACCACAGGAGCAAACGGCCTTGTTTTTCAGGTGTGCTGCTGCCTTTGGCCTAGCCCTGGCCATCCACCTCTCCAGATACAGCTTTTTCTCCCCATACTCGGGGCAGGAGCGGAGGCTGGCTTCAGGAGCAGAGAAAACCCACACTGTTCCCAGTCACAACCTTCCCAAAGCTGCTGAGATCCCACCAGCCCTGCAGACCTCTTCTTCCCTTGCTCCCACCAAACTCCAACAAAGCAAACAGTCGTCGCACTGCACCACAGGCTGTGACCGAATCCTCCCAGCCCTCTAGGGAGCCCCCTCATTCCCTACTCTACCCCACAGCCATCCTCAGATCTGCTCTTACCCAGAGCCCATGGGAAGCCTCGCATCCTGCACCACCACCTGCCCAGCCAGCCACCACTGCCAAGCTGAACTCTACCCACCCTGCAAAAATGCTTTCAGCCTCCTCGGGCTGCAAAAATGGCTCTGGATTTTGGGGGGGGGAGGGGGGGGTGCTTTTTTGGGGGAGTTTGTTTTGGGGTGGGTTTTTTTTTTGTTTTGGTTTTGTTTTTGTTTTTCGGGTTTTTTGAGGATTATTAGCTCATTGCTATTGCCTTATGGTTATGGTCATGAAAGACTGTTAGCCTTCAACTCCATCTTTGCACTGTGATGGGGGCTCACACTAAGTTATAAATCATTATCTTATTCCCTGGTTCTTCATGATAGTGCCAATCCAAGACCAACAGAGGCTTTTCCCTGGCTGCAATGCCTTCTGGATCAGACCCACAGCCCTGGCATGGCAACATGTGGCACACAGTTGGGTGGTTTGAGTGAGCTGTTACCCAAAGGGAGTTCAGAAAACAGCCAATAATGTTTGAGGGCAGGGACAGAGTGTTACAGGACAGATAAGCAGCAGGAATTGAAAAAGCATCATGAGGCAGAAAGCACAGCTCCCTGAAGTGTTTCAGATGCTCCTTGCAAAGAGGCGTAAATGTGGATAGCATAGTTAAAAATATGTCCAGTTTGGCTGAATAAGCATATAGGCAACAGATAGGTACAGAGGGAGAACTGAAATGAAATTTAAGACTAAACACCAAGGAAAAAAATATTCCCAGACAGACCGTTGCTTAGCTTCTGGAATACTCTTCAACAGAAATGAATGCCAAGCTGCCAACTGGTATATTTAAATGCAGATCGGGCAAAGCACCAATAAATACTCTATTGGGAACAGTTCTACAGTAACAAGGCTATGGATGCTCTTACAAAGACTTTTTTCAGCTCTAGACTTCGTGATTTTTCAGGATGCTAAATAGAAAAAATGACAATTCTTCCCTCCTATGAGATAAAAACCAAAGGAGCCAAGCCAAATTACTGTACCATATATGCAAATATCTGAACGCAAATTATGTTGTTATCCTTGTCTATACTCCCAAAGAGCCATAGCATCTTTTAAGCTTTCTTCTTCACATACAGTGGATGTAGCCGTCCGTGACAAATTTGTGTTTTCTTTTCTGAGAAGTAATATACTGTATTCCTCAGTGGCAGAGAAGTGAATGGAGCTGCCATTTACAAAATTTAAATGTTTACACCCAGAGGGCAATTAAGTCAGTTTTATATGATAATGTTATAAATGAAATGCTAATAAGTAGTGTAAATGGCCATGTAATCACATCCCGTCATTTGCCAATTATTAGGGGGGGGAGGAAAGAGCCAAAAGCCAGCTGTAGATCTGAAGATGACGTACTACTTCCAACGAGCAAATGCAGGTACTGTGTAATGCACAGCCCTGACAGTGGCATTTTATATCAGGAATTCAATTTTCTAAGCAATATCTGATTTCACCTTTTATTATCATGTCAGTAGTCATAATAATTCGCTCTGACACAGGCATTTTCTTACAAGGATCACCAAGGGATGTATAAAGCCAAAAGCTGGAATTTCAAAGTAACAGGAGGGGACACCTACTTCAGTGCTCAGGGGTGGCTTTGCCTGGGCTCCAAGACTGTGATACGATGTCATGCCCTGGAAACTCTTTAGATGCTTTGTCTTGAATGTCCAAGTGAGAAGTCCTTAGGCAGAACTTATTCGCTATACCCCTGTACCTAAATGGCTTCCAGACTGTGCATCTTCCTGCCACCTCAAGGAGCAAGTTTAGCCAGCTGTCAATAGCTGTGGAGTCTTACCTTCAGTAAGGGCTCAGACTCTTCATTTTCAGGGGACTTCAGTAAAGTTTTTCTGAAGGTCGTAGATCAAACCAATTCAGGCTACGAACTGCTTTGCACATTAAACCTTCTTAAAAAAAAAAAAAAACAAAACCACAACCTGGCCACAGAAGACCCACCTCACGTAAAAGAGTATGAATCACACATTGAATTATGGGGAACTACTGTTGATCCCATCACACACGTGGGTAAATAAAAAGCAAAGCTCACATCTGACCTCTTTTCCAAATGGAGCCTTGCCCCAAAGAGTCAGGCAGGGCCCTGAATCGCTTTGGTTAACACCAGTGAGCTGCTACTAAAGCTGCTCATCAATTTGGTGACCAAAGGTCAGAATTTCACTTGGTCTTGGGCACTTTCCTAGACAATGTTTGGGAGGCGCTGGGGAGGGAAATTGTTGGGTGACTGAGATGAGAAAAATATAATCAAGATTCATAAAACTAACAATTAAATGACTATATCTCACCATATCTATTACAGCATAAGGTCTTAAGTAGAACAGAAGGCACCCTGTCTCCATCCTAGGGTCCATCTATGTGAAGATGCTGTTTCCCAAAGCCAGCATAGTTTGTGCAAAGTAACCCATAGAGGGGGAGGAAAAGTCTTCACCACTGGTGCAGGATTACGTGGTTCCATCACAGCAGCAGACATCCAGTTTGCACCAAAAATACAGCTTCAGGTGCCTCAATGCACCTGCCTTTTTCGCTAGTGCAGCCAAATGAAGGTCTTTTCATCATAATGGGAACTGGATCAAGCACCCTAAGGCTGTAATGCCTTCTTCAAGCCATGAAAAGCCACATCAGATATTAGAATGTATAAAATTTGATAATAAGACCTCTGACATTCATTCTTTCAGCCTTTGAGCCCTTAGGAATTATATTTTCAAAATCTTCTCCAGCACTAAAAAAGATCAGGAACTTTCTAAACAAAGCCTGGGAACCTCACCTAATCATACATCTCCAGGAAATGAGACTTTTTTTTTTTTTTTTTACAGTAACAAGAATCAATGGACATATAGCAACACAGAGCTGGCAAAGCTGTCCATAGGTAAAGACTGGGAGTTAAGAGGGAGCTTCATTTTCAGAGCTGCACCACAAGACAGCAAATGAAATATGAATTACAACACTACACTGGAAACAATACGAATTTTATAGACTTAAGCTACTTCAGAGGTTAAAGGCCTTCAGATACTTAAGACAGTATTGTATCTGAAAACCTAGAACAGGATGACAAAAATGACAATGCTATCATGTTATATTTCTCAGGTTGAACTAAACTACAGTAATTCTGACTGGGCTTTGCTCATCGGACCCTGAATTTTCTGCATCCTCTCCCTTTATGGGTATTGATCATAAGCACTGGCCAGAAGACTGCAATAAACATATATAATAAACAATTATAACTACTGCACAGGAGAAAATTAGTTGACATTGATGGTAATTAGCAGGCAATTTACATGCTTATATTTGGTTTGAATCAAGATCATGAAACTTCTATTGTGACAGATGACAAAGGAAATCAAGAGCTTCACCTCTGACTTGGTGCAAAGACAGACACACACCGGTCACAAAGCCTCACCTATTTTAGCAGTGATGTAATAAGATCTGCAGCACTTGTAGTCTGGCTGAGTAAAAAAAGCATGAGCAGCCCTGTGGCAACCCAACCTTAAGTCTGATGTTGGTTTTGACCTTCACCACTCCCATGAGCAGGGCAAAGTATGGGGGAAAAGGTTTAAAATCCACCTTTCATTTTGCCTGCACTCACGCCAGCACCCTGGGCGCAGCTGAAGGTGATGTTCAGTGCCTCAGTTATACTGTCAGGCAGTGGTTTGAGTGCACATTTGATCTTTGGTTTTTGCCTCCCAAGGAATAAAGGAAAGCACTTCTCTTCAGTGGACTCTACATGCCCTTGCCTAGCAGTACTACATGAACTTAAATCCATTAAAATTACCAGTAGGACTACAGGCAAAATATTGCTGTTTACTTTTTTTCCTCTCAGTCCTGCTCAGTTTTAATTCATCACATTCTCTTATCACCATATAGAATAACACAACAATTCAAAAGAAAAAACAGGAAGCTCAGACAAGTATTGGAAAGACCAGCACCACCACATTCACTGTCTGCCTTTACATGAGCAATACTGCCAACATGACCAATCAACATGTTCAATATGCTCACCACTGGCACACTTTTCTTACCTTCTTGGCCCAAACTCTGGACGTATTTGTAACGAGGAGCACACTCCACCACACATCACCAAATCTTCTTCAGCAGAGCCCTCTTGGGCTGGAGAGGAGAATGGGTTTTGGAAGGCACCATCTTGGTGCTTTCCCTCAGAGCAACTACTAGAAAAGAGTGAGTCTGCTGAGAAAAGGAGCAGAAGGCCACATCCAAAGCTCAGAGAAACTTGCGGACAGCCAGGAGCTTGTGGCCACAGTTTCTGCTGGAGGACTGCCTGTAGCGAGCAGGACACAGGACAAGGAGCTGCAGTGTGTTTGATCCGCTGCACACAAGGCACTCTGAAGGTGAAAACCATGAACCAGAAATGGGAAAGAGCAGTGGCAAAACTTCGCCTGCACAATGTTTGCTGATTTCACACTCAGCAACCAGTTTTTAAATCCTTCCTCCCACTGGAAAGCCAGCTCCACACAGAGGAATTTAAAAATTCACTTGCATTTCTTTGTACAGTGTTTAATACTCACATTACTTTGTCAGTACATGGGCTTGTTTTCTACTTGAAAGCTTTCCGATTTCATCCTGCATAAAACACTAGTAAAATTATAGAAAGAAGCAAATCCCAAGGAGTTTACATGAGCTGTGCATATTGGGGGGGGGGGGGGGGGGGGGGGGGGGGGGAATAGAAAAGCACACTCTAAACAAGGAAGCCAAAAATCCAGGAGGGATATCAAAAAAAAAGATTTGCTTAAGCAACAAAAGACAAATGGGAGGAAATTTCAAACAGGTGAAAGGGATGGTGCATATGGATTCACACAGCTAGGAAAAGTGGTTTAGCACCTCTCATGCAGACTGGATAACTGGAAAACTACTTTTGTAAAAATTATGTAGGATACATTCACATCTGAACATGATTCACAATTTAAATGACTTGTTCAGAAGATGAGAGAGTTCCTCTTTCACCAGTTTCCCCTGCCTTTCATGCCTCCCACCAGCAGACATCCAAACCCAGCTCAGGTCCCCAAGGCGAGCAAGCTGTCCTGGGTTAATGCATCGTCGGGAAGGATCCCGAACACTGAATTCAGTGAAATGGCCCAAACCAACAGTGCAGGGGTGATACAAGAATCTGGCTCAGCATTTAATGTCTTTTTTTTTGCAACCTTAGGTGCGAGTAAAAGAAATAAAAGTCATAACACTCAGTTTCACTCACCAAAGGAAATAAATATGACTCAGTTTGCTCAAGGAACAGAACTGTTATGTAGAGAAATGTTATTTCTACAAATTTCCATTACTTTTCAAAATGCACATGTTTAATGGGACAATGCAGAATAGCAAGATATGCAAAATATGCAAAAAATGCATAATGGATTTGTATTTTCAGTGGCTGAAGAAACATTCAAAATTATCTTCATTTCTCCTGAACGCAGTTCTAGAATAGCTACAAAATATTTCATGCACTCAGAATACATCTACATTCTTTTAATGCAATCTGCTCTAGGTACAAGTGTCAGAAGGAGTTATAAGGTGAACAATTATAACTGAGCTCCACATAGCCAGTAGCCAAAGTACAAAAAAAACCATGCAAGACTACAGGGTTTTAGAATGAAGGGAGAAATATATTGGTTTTATTAAAACACATTAGGATCTCATTTGTCTAATTCCCAGTTTAATGATGCAGCCTCTTGGCAGAAAAATAGCTTTTCCATTAGTTAACTTGATTCTGTTGAGGGTGGATTTTTTCCTGAACAGAAAAGCTTTAACACTAAATTGATTTTTTTTCTCTATTCAAAGGAACAAGCACAAACAGAAAGATCTTTTCTGTGGGAGTATTTTTATTGGGGAGAGGCATTTTTGTCTGTTTTGTTTTGGGGAAAGGTTTTGCGAATTGGATAATCACTAATCTAAGTTACTTCTAATTGTGGGAGCTTATTTCCGTGAAATTATCCCCGAGTGAAATGTAGTTTTATTTCAACAGAAGAATAACCATTGAAATGCCTCATTTATTCCTATTGATTTGAAAAGCAGTCAAAAAATCAGCATCTTGAACCTTTTGCAAATTTGTAACATAACAGTAAGTTATTGACATAAACAGCCTCAATATTAAACTACTAAAGCATTAACTCTAGGAAGATCTATTGAGCATTATTTGACAAAAAAAAAAAAAAAAAAAAAAAAAAAAAAAGTTGAGAAAGTTAGGATTTTATATACTTAGCTTTTCCATTTTTAATCTCCCCATAAACTATTTAACACATTATTTCTTTACTTTGTGTGTTTAATCAGAGCAAATACTAGAACACAGCTTTCATCTCAAAATTAAGGCACAATTTAAAGTTACCAATAAAAGTATACAGATTCACCTTTACTCCGGGTTTGAAGAAGTAGGGGAGACATAATGATTAAAAGAGAAGGAAAAGAAAGAAAACTAGGGAGCGGGGAGAAGGGCGTGAGGACGAAAGGAAGCCCAGGGAGGAGTTGGGAAGGCAGAGCAGGAGGAGTGATGCTGGCGGTTAAAGAACTTTTCCAAACCAGAGGCAGAAGCTGGAGGTAAACAAGCAATCTGAGGGGGAAAAAAAAAAAAAAAAAAGTATGTCAAGCCCTAGGTATACACCACCACCACCTCTACACCCTGCTCCAAATGAGAGCTAACTTGCTGTGACATTACAGCATTTATCACATTTTGACATATCAGTCAGGACCTACTTTCTACACTACTTAACTCGCTTCAAGTGCAGTTTTGCAAACTCACTCATTGGGAAATCTTTGTATTTTCACACGTTTGGTTAGCTACAAATGGGCAGAGATGAGATTAAAATTCCCACAAAGCAAATGTTTTTGAAAGATACAGCTGTTCAGAAGCACAACCCATTGTGGAGGTTCTTATCAAGCTATTACGAGAAGTAGGTCACTGCAGCTCTAGCTATTCAAATGTCACTCCTTCCTTCCAGGAATCAATCACTGTTAGGTCTTGGCTAATGAAAGGCAACTCTCCAGCAAAGGAAGACACAGAGAGAAGCAATTTCCTAAAACATCAATGACTCCTCACGAAAGCAGTACTGACTTTGCAGTATCTGCTGATAAATAATTGTTATAAGTAGAAGGAGTGTAGCTGGGAAGATATCTTTCTTCAAATAATCCTTTTGAGTTTCTCACACATCATTTAATGTGTAGAGAGGTTTGTCAGCTTGAGTCAGCTATCCCTAAGATGTTTTTCTTTTTCCTTGTGCAATACCCTCACTTTTATTCCTAAGCCTGGATTAAGTCAATGCTATCACACTGAGACTTTTTGTTCTCCAACCCTTCACCTCCCACCATCTTACAAATAAAAAACAATATTCCTGTTTCCTCTTGCGTGGAGAGAGAGGTTGCTCCCTGCTTTGCAGAGGACATCCAAGGATATTAACAGGCCTCTGCACCGTACTGTTTCCCTCCTGCCATTCTCACAGCAGATACCAAAATATGAGAAAAATGTGAAATGCAATAAGCTCACATGTGTTATCTACTGCCTTTCTAGGTAGGGCAGGCTAACATAAGAAAACAAACCAAACCAAAGGTTATTATCTGAAGTCCCCCAGGCTCTCTGCTCATATTCTAAGGATCTCGGGCTTGAGCAGTTACTTGCTCTGTGTAGTCCAATAACGACTCTAGAGAACTTCTTTGCTACAACCATACCCAGTAACAGAGTAGAATTGACTCTGTGTGAGAGCACATACAGTAACATTTTTCTTTATCAGCCAAAAATTCATTGCCATTCTGCTTTAAATATTTCCTTGCTCCTAGAGGTTCTCCACAACACACTACAGACTTGCAGGTTAAAGAGGTCAAAAGCATAACTGGCCCTGAAATGAATAAATAAATATGAGAGGGGAGAACAAGAAAAGTGCAGGAATGTTCTTCATGCTTTTTCATGTCATCAGTGTTTGGCACTGAAATATCTCTCATTCTCTGTTCCAAGGTAAATAATGAGTGCTTTCTGTGTCTTCTGACATTACTCTACATAGTCCTTCCCATACTGTTTTCATGACCTTGCAGGGATGAATATATATACGGTATCAGTACCCTTCACTGAGCTGAAGCTCAGTAGCCCCAGTATCTGCTCATGCTGCCCTTCAGCCACTTAACCAAAGTCATATGAACAAAGAGCTTCTGAGCAGTTCAGATACTTCAGCACAGACTTATAGGACACTAGTGTAAGCAAGACATCTTCCACATAACCTGCAGGAGACAATCATCTTCATGGAGTGGAAGCCAGAGACCAGGCAGAACATTCCAACATGTATAAAATGTTACTTGGGGTCTCTGTTTCAGCACCTGAGGGTCACCATCAGTGACCATCACTTTAATCTGAGTACGAGGGGATTACTGGTTTGACAGTTTTGAGATGTCATCTTTCCCACACCCTCTAAAGTTAAGGGATCTTGGGTGCTTAGTAAATAATTTGAAAAATCAGACCAGTACCAAGCAAGACTGCTTAAATCTCAAATATCAGAGCAATTAACCAAAGTTTTCAATTGATACAGTGGTGCTGCCTTCTGAGAATGAACGAAATCTCTTTGCTTCTTTTGATAACTTCATAGGTCCTGAGCCACAAGAACGTAAAGCAGAGAAAACCCGTAGCATCAAGAGACAGTTGTAGGGACTAAAACAGAACAGTAAAAGCTACTGGAGCTGCTAGACTTCCAGCAGTTTTGTTTTTGTTCTATGTTATGGCACCAACTCTGAAACACTAACCTAAGGGTGATGCTACATCCCCCTTTCCCTAAGGCAGGATGCCTGACCGGAAGAACCCTGGCCAGGCCTGAGGTCTGTGAGAGGGATGCAGGGCAGTGCTTGGACCCGTCTGCGTCCCGGTGGAACAGGCGCAGCAAGAGCAGCAACTCCCAGCCCTGACACTGAGGGCACAAAATGAGCCCAGGCAGACCACAGCCTCGCCTGCACACAAGCACGTCAACAAGTCATGACTCATTACTAATAAAGATACAAAGCACGTATCTGGCCAATAATAAATAGCAGATGGTCAAAAATCCAAATGAAATATCTAATTAACCATAAATCTGTATTCATTGAGTGAGATCCGTCAAGGAACCTATGCATGCCTTGGCTGATATGGATATTGTGAAGTCTGAAGTTACAGCCTTTAAATGCATCCCTTCAGATGACAGTGCAGAAGACTGTTTGGGCCCCACCACCTTGTAACACCTTCAATACCACACAAGCATTCACTGCCATGAATAATTTCTTTCTTGCCCATGCCTGCCAGCAAGCAGAGGGGAGACAAACCTTGAGGATTCCAGACTAGGAGGTCACTGAAGCGAAAACAATTTTTTCTTTTCTTGTTACTTCTTGGTATTTGACAGCTGCTCTCAACAGCTCCAACTCCAGCAGTGGATTTCCTGCCTTTCTTCCAACGCAGGAGGCTCCACACCTTGAAGCAGTTTCCTCCAGAGCTAATTTTGGAAAGACAGGTATGACCATGAAGACTTTCTAGATACAGAAACATAAGAATCTCTAGTCAAAGACGTGCTGTTCACTTCAAAACTGCAAACTGCTTCCAAAGTTTGCCTGCCTCTTTTCCACAGAGAATAAAAGTATTTAACACAATCATAGAATCACAGAATAGTTTGGGTTGGACAGGACCTTCAAAGGTCATCTAGTCCAACCCCCCAGCAAGAAGCAGGGACATCCCTGACTAGATCAGGTTGCTCAGAGCCTCATCCAGCCTGGCCTTGAATGTTTCCAGGGATAGGGCATCAACCACCTCTCTGGGCAACCTGTTCCAGTGTTCTACAACCATCATTGTAAACATTTTTTTCCTAATCTGGAATCCAAATCTACCTCCCTCTATTTTAAAACCATTACCCCTCATCATTTCACAACAGGCCCTGCTGAAAAGTTTCTCCTCATCTTTCTTTTAAGCCCCTTGAGGTACTGGAAGACCGCTATCAGGTCTCCCCAGAGCCTCCTCTTCTCCAGGCTGAACAGCCCCAGCTCTCTCAGCCTGTCCTCATAGGAGAGGTGCTCCAGCCCTCTGATCATCTTTGTGGCCCTCCTCTGGACCCTCTCCAACTGGTCCATGTCCTTCTTATGTTGGGGACTCCAGAACTGGACACAGTACTCCAGGTGGGGTCTCACCAGGGCAGAGTAGAGGGGGAGAATCACCTCCCTCGACCTGCTGGCCACACTCCTCTTGATGCAGCCCAGAATGCAGTTGGCCTTCTGGGCTGCAAGGGCGCATTGCCGGCTCATGTTGAGCTTCTCGTCCACCAGCACTCCCAAGTCTTTCTCCTGATCCATTCTCCGCCCAGCCTGTATTTGTGCCTGGGATTGCCACAACCCAGATGCAGGACCTTGCACTTGGCCTGGTTGAATGAACTTCATGAGGCTGGCACAGGCCCACCTCTCCAGCCTGTCAAAGTCCCTCTGGATGGTGTCCCTCCCTTCCAGCATATCAACGGCACCACACAGCTTGGTGTCATTGGCAAACTTGCTGAGGGTGCATCCTATCCCACTGTCCATGTCGCTGACAAAGATGTTGAAAAGGGCTGGACCCAACACGGACCCCTGAGGGACGCCACTCGTGACCAGTCTCCACTTGGACATCAAGCCATTGACCACCACTCTCTGAGTGCGGCCATCCAGCCAACTCCTTATCCACCGAGTGGTCCATCCATCAAACCCATGCTTCTCTACTTTAGAGAGAAGGACGTTGTGCAACTGTGTCAAAAGCTTTGCACAAGTCCAGGTAGATGATTGCCCGTCCCTTGTCCACCGATGCTGTTACCCCATCATAGAAGGCCACCAAATCGGTCAGGCACTATCTGCCCTTGGTGAAGCCATGTTGGCTGTCACCGACCACCTCCTTGCTCTCCATGTGCCTTAGCATGGTTTCCAGGAGGATCTGCTCCATGACCTTGCCAGGCACAGAGGTGAGGCTCACCAGACCGCCACGACTTCTCAAATACAATGGCCAGTGGCTTGGCAACTTCTTCTGCCAGTTCCCTCAGGACCCGCAGATGGATCTCATCATGTCCCATGGACTTGTGGACTTCAGGTTCCTCAGATGTTCCTGAACCTGCTCTTCGAGTACAGTGGGCAGCTCTTCATCCTTGCATAAATACACATTATGAAATGGTTAGTCTGTTTGACTTACTCAGAACAAGTTGTATGTGAGTTGATCCGTCACTCAAAGTGTTTGTTCTTTTTTGAGTGTTCATCTCTTAGGAGAAAAAAAAAAAAAAGTGCTCTATTTGCAATTTTCAATTTTCCATAAAAATCTTGCCTTGTGCATAAAGCAGTTTCCAGTATTTGTCACAACTGTAGCAGCAACTTTCAATTTTTACTTTTCATTAACTAAAGCTTAATAGAAAGTAATTCGGGTTTTCTTTTAAAGTTTAAAATTTATGACTAAACGGCAGCACTATGGATATGAAATGTTGATTTTACCAATGAGAACATGAACACAGTATAATACAGATGTGCATGTGCATAAAACTGCATAACGCTGTTCAAGCCCTGATACTTCTTGTCAAGTGGGCTGCAGAACCCACTTAAAAGTGAAATGACTAAATAAAATATGATCAAAAGGTTAATTTCTGAAAAATTATACATATTCTATATAAATACAATTGTATGTGCAACTTTATTTTATTTGAGCATCTGAACCAGAAAAAAAAATTCAAAATTTATTTTCTAGTGGCATGAATTTAGCTAAAGTAAACATGCAAAACAAAACCTTATTGACATGCAGAAATCAAGCCTTCGCTTGATTTTCTTTGTTCTCACTGGCTTTAACAGAAGGCAATTGTCTTCTATCACCTCATGGAACTGGACGTCATGTATGAAGTTAAATGCTACTGAAAACAAAATTTTCAGTGGTAATACTTAATACTAAAGGATCAATGATAACTGTTACCATGCAACTGCCTAAGATGGCTTTTAGCCCAAGCAGCAAAAGAACTAATGCAGTAATAAAATACTCTCATTTTTTCCGCATACTTGTACAAATGTCTGGAAATAACTATCTCTTATAAAAATAGCCTGTAGGTCGAAAGGGTCCCAGATGCCCCTGATGCCAGTGGCCTGGAGAGAGACAGCTCTACGTACCCCGAGCCTGGTCAAACCTGCTGTTTTCAGAGTCTGACTGCATTGGGATGTGCTTGGAGCTCATTCTTCTATAGCTCTGGGTCAGTTCCTTCTCATTTTCATCCTATCCACCACCCTGAAAACACAGTTGAACAACTCTCCTGCATGCCGTGAACATATAGAAGCATCATTCTACTCTCCACTTTTCACGACCTTTATGATAGTGAACAAATTGCTTGACATTAAGATCCATTTCTCTTTCAGCTCAGATTCATTAAAACAGAGAGTGATCATGGAGAGCTGCTGATGCTTCCTTATTGACATTTGGCCTGGCAAACTCTCTGGGCTGGAGATAAACCACCAATAATTACCAGCCATCAGGCCAGATAAGGGTACTTTAACTCCCCTCCCTTACAAAGGGAGGAGTTCTCTGGCATTCACAAGCTTGAAGGCACGGATTCTCTATTGCACAAGTCTGTGACAAGCATTATTGCATTTATAAAGCATTTTGCAAGCTGCAAAACTATTGCTTATAAAGTAAATACCTTATAGAAGCCTCAGTAAATCCGACCTCTTTCTTTAGCCAAAACTTCTCCGCTGTAGCCCTCTAAATGAACTTTGGAGATTTGGAGGCATCTCTTCTTAGAGTCCCCTAGCCAGCACTAGCAATACAATGGTGAGAGAATATTGTCCTAAAATATTCTCCTACGTAGTAGAAAAATAAATGGGTTTCAGCTGACAATGAGTAGAGCTGCAGAGCTGCCTGTTGTTTGTCATTTCTACTGTCACATCCTTGAGGTTTTTTTTCCTTACAATTTGATTTATTAATTCTATTTCTTTCTGTCATGTTCCTACAAGCCTCATTACATGGCTATGGAAAAAATACTGCAGATGAATTTTTGTTATCTGAAAAATGAGAATGCTTCCTGTACTAAATAGTTCAAGGTTTGTTAGGCAGTGAAGTTATGTGAAAAAAAACTCTCTTACAGGAAACTCCAGCTTTTTGGCACCAAGCTTTGGAAATTCTACAGCTAATGAAGGAGTCTGCATAACGATAGAGTCTGTGCATTCTTTTGGCAAAATATAAATAAGCAAAAAAAAAAGGATATGTAAGGAAACTTTACTTGGAAATAAAAACATATAAAAGTAATTGAATTATATGACCTTTGAGTTTCTTATCTTTTTTTTTTTCCTCCTCAAAGGATTGCCTTAAAAATAAAATCTTTAATGCTGACTGAAGTAAGGATGATTACAGTTTTATAATCCAGAGTGCTCTTGTGTATCTGTTTTTGAAGTGCCTTTGAAGCTCACACCCAAGGTGAAGCACCTACCATAGAACTTAATTTCCTAGATTATATTTCACAGGTACGTTCTCAGATTCTTGGAAGCCTTTTTTTTGTGTGTTTGAGGAAACTGAAACTAATAAAAATACATATCTATATGCATCCATGTACACACAAAGCTGTTTCTGTCTATGCTGCTTTGGTGCATGTGCGTGCACACATGAATACCTGCCTTGACACGTGGTTAAATATCAGCCTGTTATCCAGTGGTTATTCTAAAACAATTTCTACTTTGAGTTTATACGTAACAGGAAGAGATTCAAAATCTCCTTTCCCCTCTAGCTGACAACTGCGCTGGTCAGCTGGCCCCCAAGACTGCTTCATCGGTACTGAGGGATGAAGGAGGACCGAGTCCTGCTCTTCATGTGCTTTTCCTTTCATGTTAGACCTGCTGGTTATTTGCAGAAGTCCTGGATTTTCTGGTGTCTACTCAGCTATACCACAACCCATCCTGTATTAGAGACAATTGACTCTTTTAGTCAAATGCTACTTCCGAGTAAACCCTGCCTAAAAATGCACCATGTTAAAGTTAGTGATAACAGCACATTCCAAATCAATCCTAATGTTAAATTCTTGCTTTATAAGCACGTATAAATAAATAGATGTGCATATGGAAAAAGTATATTACATATATATATACCAGTTTCATTAGAACTTAAGTTTAGACTGCAACAAGCTATTGCTGGGTTTTTTTCTGCCTTTGCTTAGTGAGTATGTATTTTATTAAAATGTTCTCTTTTTTTTACATTCTGGAGATATGACCTTCGTTGTGTTTAATTACTACATTCTGACAGATTAAGAAAAGCTTTTTATTTCAAAACACAATATGAAATCTCCTTAGCTACAATAAGAAAATGTTCTATAGTCCTGTATTATAAAAATAACTCCTCATTTGTGTTTTGTGAAGCATTAGCAGAGCTGAAGCTAGTAAAAAATCCTGTATTCAGTATTCCCCTCAACATTTTTAAGTCAGAGAAAATGAAAAAGCGAGATACCCAGAAGGGCAAACCAGTACATCAGAAATCTGCGCTAGAAATCTGTCACTAGGACTGCAGGCTTTGCTACCAACGGCACAGCAGTCAGCAGTGTGGGCAGCCAAAGGAGCAAGGAAGGTCATTCAAAGAAGCTGCCACCACAGACCTAAAAGCTGCTAGAAAAATACAGGAATTGTAGCAAGTGCATTTAACAGAGAGGTCATGGTATGCAGAGCTACAAAGCTCTGGGACTGCCGCTCCATCACAGCCTGGTTTAGTTGCTGCTGAAGGAGTTCAAGAGATTTGTGCATTTGCTGCATTTGATGTAACAGGAGCTACTTGTTCATCTCGTGTTGAAATGCTGAGTTTTATTTTACATTGAGTTACACAGAGTCAGGAGGTCATGATCTTGCCACCACAATGACAAAACAAAGTAGTTATTTTTTGTGGCATCCTTATCTTGTTCATAAAAGCAGAACCTTCCTTGAGAGTGAGCACGAGCATATAATAGTTATATTTGTTCTTGAGGGAAAACAAACAAATGGATCCTCCTCAGAGAAACAGAAGAATGTGGGACATTGTGACAAAGCTCTTTGTTTGCAGTCCTGTAGGTACACTGTAGACAAGAGTAAAGGGCAAGTGTGTGGGTTATTTTTTTTCCATGGCACAAATCCAGCAGTACCAACAGAGCTGGGGACTCTCCCGCTCACAAGAGATGAATGTAAGCAATTCAGCAGATGTGCTTTCCAAGGAACTGTATATTCCAAGCTTTGCTGGGGGAATTGGATCTTCAAATCACATGGAACTGCATCAGCAAAGATCTCTTGCTGCTTATTGATGTTGTAGAGAAAATGAGGAAGAGAGGAAATGATCCCTTAGCCATTATTTACCCAGGTTTGTCTGCAAAAGTTCAATCTCAAAAGCCATGTGACAAAGCATCACAATTCAGACCTTTCCAACATAGCAGAAAAAGAGCTATAGGACTTTTAAAGTGACATCGGGTCAGGTGAGTCCTAAACTGAGACTTAGCATTACCTTTACGTAGCTGCAGTCAGGTGAAGCCTGGTTATGCTTTACATCCACTATATCGGATTTTACTTTTAGATGATGCTTAAAAAATTGCAGTGAGGATGAGCAGACACAATCCCATTGGCACTTCCAAAAATAAGGGTACAGTGTTGAATCCTGTTTAATTCAGCAGTCAGGCTGGGCTAGCCCAAGGGATGCAGTGGCTCTCTGAGGATTCAGTCGCTTACCTGCATGGATACAATTACACATTTGAGACCAGAGCTGTAATACACTTATTAAAAATTAGGGTTGTTGGATAAAAAGGTGGACATGAAAGCTATATATTATTGGCCTTACTGAGGACAGTAGTTAGTTGTGTTCATTGCTCCTTTTTGGTACAGAATCTTAAACTGTCCTTACTTTTAAATTACTTTTTCTGCAATTCATTCAGATACCAAGTCCTTATCTGCCTACATAGACACAGACTCATTGAACAGGACAGTAGTTGTGGGACCACATTAACTAAATGAGAAGATACAAGGCTGAACTTTAAGTTAGTAAATGAGAGATGTGTCTGATTTTGAGATGAATCCTACAAAAATTATCTTTTCCGTGAACAGATGGTAACTTCAAAATTGTTTTATATACATATATATATGTATGTATATGTATATAATGTTCAAATAACTCTGGAATAGTTAGCAATGGTGAGAGACTCTGGTTTTCACCTCTCTTCAATGTTTAGCAGTCCTGCTTAACCCCAGTGTCACATCCACAGCCCACCACCCATGCCTGTGCTGACAGCACATTTATGGCATTGTCCTTCCGCACTTGGTCACTCTCACCTTCAGCTCCTCATAGCAGGAGACTTCATGTCCAACAGATCTCAGGTATGTGTGTTACACTTCTTGAGCTCTACTTCTCCCGGGTAAATGGCGTATAGAGATTTCAAAGTCTGACCAGACTGAGGAGGACGCGAGACAACTGCAGGAAACTTCTCTCTTTAGCACAGGGCCAATGCATAGCATTGTCTTTGGCAGACAATGGACAGCTGTCAAGCAAAAGTGAAAAATAAACTGAAAACAAGAAAAGTTGTTTTGAAAATTAATAGTCAGGATATACATTTCACCAAATTGAGTCAGGCCACAAACATTCTCCCTATATTACTTTTTTTCTCCCCTACTTTTATCCTGAAGTAGTGTGCCACTGTGACTTAAGAGGAAGACTGCTGTACGCTTGCTCAGCCCCTCTTCAAAGAGCATTACTTAGCAGTAAAAAGGTACCCTGTCTTCTTATAAAAGGTGCTACACTGTCACCCAAAGGAAATTAGGTTGAAACTACAGACAAATGCAATGTATAGCCGTACATTTTAGCTCGGGTTCTTGTCTGGCTCCAGTGAAGCGTCACTGATTTACAACTACTGAGCATCTGGCTTAAATTTTCAATGTTACTGAAGTAATTATTACAGCTCTTAAGGACAAAATCTTTATTTTTTTAATGCTATAAAATCCCACATTCTACTTGAATACTGCTTTTTAATTAAAAATTAAATATTTTTATAATTAAAAACAGAGTATCTAAGAATTAGGCTTTAGACATAAAATGTAAAGAAATTGAGTAAAAAAAAAAAATTTGCAATGTCTTAGAAAATATCCTGGGCATCACAGAACAAAGTAAATTGTGTTCTGGATGAAAAATTTCATTTAAAAAAAAAAAAGGAACATCATGAGGAAAACAGGAAGATGGGAAAAATGGAGAAAAGCTACAAGAAAAATTCATGTGTTAAAAATTAATAGCTTTTAATACTGGCTATTCACAGGGCAATCAGTCTTTTCATGACCACTAACAAACAAGTACTAATTGTCTGGATTTCTTCTTAATGAAACAAGTGTGTAACAGTTTAGTCAGATATTGCCTGAAATGTTTGCTTGTTTTTATTTCTCAATTTGTGATAGCATTACTGACATGACAGCAGCTGATAATTTGAATTAATCAAATTTCCATATAGATAGATAACTGAAGGCTTCCGTACCACCAGACTGATCAAAAGAAGAACTTCCGAACCAGAGAAACAAATTATTTTAATTTGTTTAATTTCAATGAATAAATGTAATTATGCAGCATTTATTTTTTACTTTAATGTTATGTTTTGGTAATAATGTAATGTTTTCTTTATCTATCAAACAAGTATACTTCCTTCAAATGATTTATCTGTTTTTACTTTGCTATTTGCTAACATTAATTCAGCTTATGAGGTACATTCCAGAAAGTCTTTGTTGAAAATGTGACATCAGGTTTTTAGTCTAGAGATGCAAAAAAAAAAAAAAGAAATTGGAGAGGGAGAAACTGAGTTGGAAGAAAGATGGGTTTTGCTCCCTATTTTTTCCCTGAACACAGAACAAAAAAAATAAAACAAAAAATAAAATACCTTTGCTTCATAGCATTTTCTTTAAAAAATTATAAAATAGTTTTATGTAATCTTTAAGATATTCTTTACGCTTTGTATATACTTCAGAATGCTTTCCATCTGACAAGTATTTCAGATGGGTTACCTTAGTCAGTGAATTGTCATCTTGCAATTTGCAATACCCGATTCAAACACTCACAAACATCTGTCTGCAAAGCAGAAAGAGTTACTGGATTTACAGGATCAGGGATTAAAATTTTCTGTAGTTCAGATACATTTTCAGATATTGGCAGAGCAAATGGTATTGGCGTAACAAGTGGTTTAGCAACTCTGGAGTTGCAGTTTCATTCAGAGAGTACGTTAAAGTTAATTCATTACACCTCACACTTTTTTTTTTTTTTACTAATGATTAAAAAGTCACATATTCTACTAAAGACAATTGATTTGGGACTTCAGTATTTAATGCAATTATTTTTTCTTGAGATACATTATAAAATTTTAAAAAATATTTTATAGCGTCTAACTCATTACACCCAGAAAGACTTTGGAAGGCCAATTTTGACATTAAATCAGAACTAAATGCATGCCAGCTTGCAGAAATAACACGTTAGTTTCATGTCAAAGCTTCGTTTGTATATTACTTTTCTATATTAGCAGATGTGTTCACTGATATGATCTAGAAGATGCCAATGTGATAGCACATTTCATTGCTTACTAGAAATATGATTAAGCCTAATAACAAAGTCATAATGGGATATAGTGCAAGATACCTGTCTAGAGGTCCTTGAAATTTTCTCCAATTAAGAAAGCCAGGTATCACCTGACTGTGTATGGTAGGTAGGTCATCATTAAAAGGATGGTGGTTGAAGGGTAGAAATGCAGCAGTCATCGACCTACCAGTTCCAATGGAATGGTTGGTACGACTACACAAAATCATTATCTGCTGCTTCAAGGAGCCCAAAACTATCCCCAGGTACTAACAATGATCTTAAAGTTTTCCCATTAATTCAGTGTTCAGAAAGTATCAGATTGATGCCCCTTTAAGGTCAAATGTCTTCACTTGTCCCTATATATTAGTTTTTAAATAGTGGATTTAACCACAATGAGCATCACCCTCAGAAGAAAGGAGGTCCAGAAGCACAGGAAGGTCAAGTCCAGTGATAAGAGATTACCGGGTGGTATGATAAGGCTGTCTGAGGGTCTCTGATTAGTCTTAGAGGAAAATGACATGACTTCAGAAGGCTTCAGAAAATAAGCAAAGAATATAAAATCAACAGGCATGTTATCAGAGAGGACTAAGTGTTGAGTACAGGAAAACTCATGATGGAGAGCTGAGCTCTTTTCTTGACAAAAGCTCTTGTGCAGATTTTGCTCTACACTACAAGGGTAAATACAACAGCAATTTCTTTGATGTTGCAGAATAACATGCCACTTTCTTCATTTAATCTTAGAAATAGATTATCTTTTTCCATGGAGTCACTAGCAGAGCCATTACGTCCCTTCAGCAGAGATAAAAACACATAGCAAGTAAGCGCACGCAAAGCAGCAGTACAGCAGTCATGGACTAAAGTGGAAGAAAATAAAATGTTTCTTTTAGATCTTAGATAATTAGAGATGCACACAAAGCTGTTGTTTTTTCTTCTTCTTCTTAACACAGCATTAATCATAATTCAAATTAATTTATTCAATTTCGTCCATTGTCAGCTTAGTTTAGAGATCAAGCTTACTTTTCAAATTAACTATCTATTTCAGTTGCTTTATAGCAAAGGTGAATGAATGAGAAGTAAATTATATCTTAATAGCAGCTTATAAATTGAGAAAATATGTATTTGCAGCTCAGCTTTGATCATTTAAATATTTATGTCTATCTATAGTGGTTTGGCTACCGTGTTTCTCACACACATAACTTGCACATTACTTGTTCTAAACCTGTGATTCATCAGCACGCCATACAGAAGGAAATCTCACTTGAGCCTTCTCTGTCCCTGGAGCTGCCAGCCCTCTTCCCACCAGAATACTCACAGCCTCAGCCTCTTCCCTCTGCTACCACGGATTTTAAGCAAGCATATGAGGTTATGGGTTATGTGGAGATGTATTCACAAATTTCAGGAGTGAAAGGTTCAAGTCGTTTCAAGACATTGCTGCAAATAAAAATAGCAACCTTGAATCATAGTACATACATTACAGGTAATTTTTCCCCCCTAATTTTTAAAAATGTGTTTCTTCAAATAGGAACACTCTCAAATTTAATTCAGTTCATACAATAATTTTTCATACTCTTACATGATCAACACAGATAGAATAAGCAAAACTTGTGTCCAATTTTTAGTCAACATGCAATCTTTCCATATCAACAAAATCAATCCTATGAATATATTTGAGTGTAGGCACACTGTTAATCTTGAATCAAACTAGTAGGTTGTCAAAGTCAAGCTACTTCATTCTGTACTTTATTCCTTTTATTCCACATTCAGAAACAAGAATTGTCCTTCAAATAAGTGGTAGAAGTAGTGCTGTGCATGGGCAAGATGATTTGTGGACCTCTATCTGTGGACATTTTTCAGTATTTTTACATTAGAGATATGTTTTAAGTACTATGTTCAATTAGACTTTTCCTCTATTTGCTTTCCAGGCTGTATATAGTTTAAAGGTACAGTAAATGAAGATTAGGCAAAAAGGAAAGCAACTTTTCAGAAGAGAAAGACATCAAACTGTCCTTGGAATTTTTTGAAGGAGAGCATTTAACTTTCTTTTTCAGTATAATAATATATCATGAATAACCATATAATACAATTTAACCCCTAAGGCTGAGAATCATTATTCCTACTTTAAAGAGTTAAGGAACAAAGACACTAAGGTCAAAATGATATATAACTTGTATGAATATAAATAGCTCTTTCAAAATCCATTTTAGTAGTTGAAGGGAAAATAAGCCATAGATTTCTGCATGCCTCTAGCTCTTTTATGAACAACCGTAGATTTAGTTTTAGCCATTTATGCAGTATTATCTGGAACATCAAGCTACTTCATGTACTAACATCTAGTCGTATTGGCGACACAAGTGCAAACAGATCTGGAAGCTGGACTCTGCCCCTGGATTTTAAGCCAGAATCTCTGTGTAAGCTTTAGTGTGCTAACACTTTACCCATTCGGTATGGAAACCATACCAAACTGAGCCTCAAAGAATCAAAACATTCAGCCACAGTTCGCAAAGGAATCTGAATACAGGAATCACTCCCTAACTGTTTCAGGCTTGTCTTTTGAGGATGCTTCACCACACACATTTATTTATAGTTACCTAGTTTTACAGACTTGCTTATTCTACTGGAACATCAGGGAAAACAACAGTTTAATTTAACATCTCTGTTTATTATAGACTTAGCTGTGTTACAAGACCTTTCCAATTTCAAACAGAGTGAAACAAATAAAACGTAGGTGCCAGGTTTATTAGCATTTAATGAATAACAAATTAACTTACCTCTGCTGGTAATCTGAATTTGTCTTACTCCTGAGTTTTTCAACTATATTATCGTCTTTCATGCAAATTAAAGGACTACACAAGAACAATTAGATATGGCAGCTACAAACAACTGGAAAAGAGCTCAACAAAATAAATTACAGAACTCTTCTTTATTCAAACCAAGCATGTATCAATTCAGATAACTGGCAGCTCTCTCCAGCTTTTATCTTTTGCAACCCAGACAGGAAACAGGCATTAAGTTTGTGTTTCTGTGAAAATAAACTATGCCTTGTTCCTTCCTTCTTCCATTTGCTCTCCTTTCCCACTGCCTGTGAACTCAGTTTTTCAATGTTGAACTGATGTGTTGTCTAGTTCCTCTGTTTCACTCACAGATACGCTCACTAGAATACCTGAATAGAGACCCCTTGCTGATCTTAATTCATTCTCTTTTTATGACATCATTTATCCAAAGATATTAAACATTTTTCTTGAATTCCAGTTACGTTTGCTTTTAACATCTCAGACTCCTGTTTCTTTCCCTCAGCATTTAGCTTGGGAGCAGAAAGCTACATGGTAGGGAAGCTTTAAACTTAGATTTTTTTTTTTTTCTATTACAAAAATATTTTAATTGTATTTTTCTCTAAAATCTTATTCTACTTGTTGGGAGTAATGGGAGTACAACAGACTTACCATTGCATAATTTTGGCTGTCATCTTTTAAGTGATATTTTAATTATAAACGTCCAAGAAGAAAAGCTTTTAAAATGCAGTTTTCTGGAATGTTTCTTTGTTCTTAAGAAGCCAGTTGTTGTTCTTTGCATTTAACTTCCTCTAATCCAAGAAGAAGAAAATGCCTTGAATTAACAATAAGTATTGCTTCAAAATAAGTTTTAAAACATTTCAATAATACAACACTCATTTAGATTTAATAGCATACTTTTTCAAAAATCCGAAGTAATTTTTAGTCAAAATCCACTGCTATTTTTCAAACTTCCTGGAGGAGAATCTCAGTGTCCTATGTTAAATTATATTGCTTGTAGATGATGTTGTTTGGCACCTTTGAAAATTAGAGTATCCAACAGCCTGAACCATTAAACACATAAAGGAGCCATGTACTGAGCTGATGTTTCTTTTTGTCTTTGTATCTGTTTCTTAAACCGTTTTTCCTGACTAGAGAGCTCATGAAAGTTTTATGGGGCAAGACTTACAATGTTTAGCAGCTGGCACCTACACAAAGCAGAGTTTATATACAAGCAAAGAATACTCCAAAGCAAAAACTCTGAAACATACATTACGGACCTCCTCATCACCTGCAGTTTTACTCCACAAAGCTCTGCTGTTGCACCCCATGACTTGCTAATGAAGACATAGCCAATAAAATGTACCACCTAAGCAGAAAACGAGAGATCTTAAGACATGTTAATGAGAACAATGTGGAAGACTAAGCCAAGACTATGGACGAAACAATTAGAAAACAAAATGATGCCCATGAAGTTTGTAGTAAACAAGAGGATCAAGAAATTGTTCTTCAGCAGTTCCATGTTGTGTTAATACAATATACCCCTATTTTGGGGTTGAAGATGAGAACAATCTACTTAACAGAAGCAAAACCAAAAACTAATCCTACCTATGCCACGTGTTTCAGTGTAGTAAACTTTATCTTACAAAGGTCACAAAATACTTTCTACCTTGGAAAAATTATTCTCAGATATCCTAAAATCAGTTCAGTTCTTATCTCTCTGTTCTTTCAGGGAGATGTGATTATTTGTTTGCTCTTCTGATACCGACCTCTACGAAGAAGCTGACCATATGTCAAATTTTTGTAGTTTTGGAGGGGTAAATTAGACTTCCACAGCCAAGTAACTTTAGGAGCTGTTGTGGTTTAGCTCTAGTCACCACACAGTTGCTCACTCTCCCTCCCCCTCCACAGTGGGAAAGGAGGGAAATTGGGAATAAAGGAAAACTTGTGAGTTGAAACGAAGACCATTTACTAGAATAGCAACAGAAAACGACAATAATAACAAAATATAGGGATACTAAAATATACAAAATGAACAATGCACAATTTCTCACCATCAGACATTCCAATGACCGATACAGCCCATTACGAGCAGCGATCACAGAAAATGAAAACAACCCATACTTATGTACTGAGCATGAGGTTTATGGCATGGAATACTCTCTTTGCCCAATTTGGCTATATCCCTCCCAGCTTCCTGCATCTGCACATTAGTGAAACCTGGGAAGCCGGACAGTGTCTTTGGTCTCTTTAGCAACAACTCATAACATCAGGGTGTTTATCAACATTCTTCACATACAAAATCCCACACTAAATCCAAAACATGTCAAGTACCGAGAGGAAAATTAGCCCCATCCCAACCGAAACCAGGACAGGAGCAAAAGTCAAGATATTTGGTATCTGAAGTTTAATTGTTCAACAGTAAGGCAATACTGACCATCTCCTAAGACCTTAATGTAGGCCACTGATTAAATTAACACGTCAGAGAACACTACTGGCTCCTTCTTGTGCCCTGCAAATCAAGGTTAATGAACTTGTTTTGTAACCCCTGGAGTACGTTCTAGGTATGTAAATGACAAACACTGACAGCAAGGAAAGCAGGTTGATTTTATGTGGAATTAATCTTTAAATGAAGGGAATACAAAAGTCTTTTCCTTTCCAAGTGATGTTTGTCATCAGCACTCACTGGTCTAACAAGGGGTAACCAGGCCATAAACAAGCTTTGACTTCTTTGGAGAGGCATTCTGGAAGCATTTTGTCAGACAATCTCACAGCAGTTTGCTCTAGTTCAGCCTTGTATTTAAATACACATTTAGGACAGTGCTACATTTATTATAATTTCTAAGCCAGTATGGAAAGTGATTTCACAGCAGGGAGGAAACTGTAGAACCTGCAATGCAGTGCTGCAACACACTGAGCTGTTGGGGTGTTTTCCCCTGTAATCTCATTTCCTTTTATGCTCTAAAGTTGAACGAGAACAGATGTGAGACATGATCACTGCTTCCTCTGCAAGGAAAAGAGTTTAATGGTTCTGTATCACAGGCAACAGCTTCCCACGCTTGTTTCTGTGATCTTATCAAGGCTGCAAACTATCTAAGAGGAAAAGGAATGCATTTTGATGTCTACAGCTTTCTTTTACAGGTTTTGTTTTACATTGATTAGCAAAAGCAGCAAGTTTTAATCTTGATTTTTAAGTGTAAATTGGAGCATTGGTAGCATAGGGAACTCCATGGGCAGGCAAGTAAGCTTTGGGGTTTTTTAATATTAATCAAGAAGTTTGCAAAAATTTGGAGCTGTAAAGGATGTAAAAGTACATTTCAAAGGAGAACAATAACAAAACTCCCTCCAAAATGAAAAAAAATAAATTAAAACAAAACATGATGTGCGTGTGTGTTGGGGGTACCTTGTAATCTTTCACTGTAGGAAATCTCTAAAAAGGGAACATAGAGGGGTGCCACAGACCCAAACAGCCTTTTCTTGGACAATTCAGATCAGTTGTGATGCTTATTTTGTTTTAGAGAGTAAGAACCAATTATAAGGAGATTCAGCCATACATGTTTGTTAGGAGTTACATCCATCTTATAGCCCACCTTCCAAGATGGGATGAGACTTATGGTTCAGTTTATTAATGTCTCTGTTCCTGCGAACTTCTACAGACAGTATCTAGCACTTTAAAACCTGTTCATATCAATATTAACATTGAACACTTGCATTGTGTCTCATTTTATTTTGAAAATTACATCTGCCAAAAGTCAACTATAGACTTGCAAGATCCATACTAACCCATATTGGAATTTTTTTTTTATTAAACTTCAGCTTTAGACATGTAAATATGAACTGCACACTTACTGACAGCCCACTGGTGGTAAATCTTTGTGTCCACTGAGGGTAATCACAAAGATTTCATTCATCTCACAACTCAGTGCAGAAAGCATCAAATTGGCAAGTACAACTTTAGTTTGCAGTGCCTCATTTCAGAGCTGAACTGAAGTACCACAGCCAGTAACATATGAAGTATAAGAGCATAATGCCCTTGATTTCTTGTCATCTTCCTACCGACAGTTTGTATCACATATATTTGGTAATGGTTCTGCTCAATCCGAAGCCCATTATCCTGTTACCTACATACAGGAACCACATCTACATGACTGTCCCTTTTGTTTTAAAATGTATTTGTCATTCTCAATAATCAGGACAAAATTATGAATTGTAAAATGCTTCTAACAGCATTTTTCAGTTTTCAATTTAGTTGATAATGGTGATTTAGGCTTAATTTAGTATAATTTAAGTTACTTTTCAGATTTCCTCTCTGTAACTGAAGTCATGCTATTTCTGCTTTGATTGGCCATCCATATTCTCTACCATAGCACTATGCTTTTAGTACATTCTTTTTCTTGTGTCACATTGATTTACAGCTTACTTCGGGAAATGCTCACACTGTAACATTTTGATTAAATTATGGGGTTGATTCAAATATACTCTTCACCAAGAAATTCTGTTGGCTTCAGCAGGAATTTGCATGTGCAAGGAACGCAGAAGTAGACCATGTTCATAACAAACACAAAGAAAAATATCACAGCCCTTTTACTGGGCGCTTATTTTCATCCAGTGATAAATCAAGGGAATTTTTTTTTTTTTTTTAACTTGTTCAGTTAAGTTCTGTTAAGTGTAATCTTGCATACTTAAATAGTTTCATTAACCTTTTTTGGGAAAATCTTACAAACATATTTGTTGAAGTGTAAAGGATTACTGTTTCTGTTCTACTGTTTTACACAATTGTTTAGAATAATAATATATTTCATTCTACTTTTCAATTTATGACATTCTCCTTGTCACCTGCACTCTCTGGAATGAGATTTGGGTGGGCAGGTATGGATGTTCATGCATGCAAGGGGAAGACATGGGAATAGAGGTCTCTTCATCCATCTTATCCAGCCAGAATGCCAAATGACTAGCTACCTGACTTCAGTACAACATTTCGCAGAGGTTTGCTATGAGTACCATCCTTCTAATGAGTAGAATTCAACTTTGAGGCAGAAATTCCAGACACGCTTACCCAACCAACCTATTTTCTCCTTTTGTTTTATTTTATTTTTCTAGAAAGAATTTCGTAGATCCAGATTCTATTTTCTTTTTTCCTACAAAATTCCACTGAAACTATTTTGTAGTATATCTGCAAAGGCCTCAGAAAAAGACTTGAAGATTTCAATCACAAAACCTTATAAATTATGCTCTTTCCTAGAAAACATTTCAAAGTAGGGTGACGTATTTCTTACTTTTTTTAAAAAAACCCAGGAAGTCTATTATGTTACTCTCCTTTCTTTGTCCATTTCACTAGCTCGAGTAGTCCACTCAGTAACTCAAGAAAATATGCGGCTTCAGATGGGGAGAGGTCAGACATAGCACTTCTCAGTATAACTTAGAAGTTTGAGATTTGGTTAATGAAGTAGCACCATGTATCACAATCCAACAGCAGTTAAATGCACCCTCCAACTTGCTCAATGCTAATTTTGAAGACGTTTATTCTATTTCTTCTAATTGTTTTAAAATTTATTTTCTAATTCATTCCACACTGATAAAAGGCTCTGTAAAGCAACAGCATTAATATGCTGCTAAAACCCACACAGGATTTCACAAATAAACAACTAGAAAATGGGCAAAATTGAGAATTGCATATGCAGTCTGCACTGACTGAAATTTTAAAGTGACAACTGATGCTGTTCAGGGAAAACAGGAAAGTAGCAGTGAATAATGGAATTAAATGAGATAGTCAAGCCTCTCATTCAGTTTCTATCTGTAAATCACTAAATATATTTCTAGCTATAATAGTATAGGAAGTCATATGCTGTTTCAGCAATCCATTTATATTTAATTAAACTTATAAAATATAAGCCCCAAGTTATAATTTTTGCCTTTTTGATTCAAGCTATTATTCATTTATTTTAATGCCTTTGGGAATTTTGACAGTTAATAATTGAGAAGAGGTCATTTTGGTATGAATTGCTTCTTGCCTTGCCATCCTATGTAGTTATTTAGTTTACAGCAAAGGAAATTTTCAAATTTCTGAAAGGCTACCAGCTAGCCACTATCAGCTCTGTGTGTTAGCAGACAGTTTCAACTCATATTCTGAAACACAGGGAGACAATCTTCAGATCACTGGAGTCGAGCACCTGTGTGCTGATCTTTGATTTGTTTGCTAAAACGTGTTTCTGCAACTGATGTCTCATAACCTACCAACATCAGCAGGAAAGTTCTTGCTAACAAGGCTCCATCACTTTAGGAACTGCTCAGCAAGCAAAGCCCAATCATCTGCTATGGTCACAAAATCTTTTCTATTCCCCTGGGGTTTCTAAAACAATGTACTTCTTAACCAAAACCCTTACTAGCAAGATGTACTGTAAGTAATGCTTTCTATTCCCCCCGCCCCAGACAAATTAAATCAATGTTCATTAAAACACAAAATATCATGCTAAAAAAAAAACAAAACAAAACAAAAAAAACAAAAAAACCACAGACATCTTTCCAAGGACAGGATGGGGGAAGGAGAGGAGCTAAAAATTAGCTACTCTTTTAAATGACTATGCCATCTCTTCTGATAGCAGCAAATATATTGTGAGAAGTCCTATAAAAAAATTGGAAGACAGAAAATAATATGACCCATCTCATTTTCTGCAAAGAGAAAGAGGAACCATACTTGGAACTTTAGCAGACAAGTCCACAGAACTTCCTGCTGTGCTGCCTGTTACTATAAAATAGGATTTATACAGCAAAATAATGGCTCTTGTAAATACATTTTCTCAGCTTTATCGATAAAACCACAGCTATAGTTGTGCCCCAGAAAGGCCTCTAATTGTGTTAAGTGGCCATTTCTCATTTCCATCTTTGGACATCCATGCTTCAACATCTCTGTAATATACCATTACAGAGTCTTGAAAAATGCATTGCAAGACTTCTTATTTTCCAATAAATATTTCCTTTGAATAAACTGATACAATATACAAATTCCTATATTTGGAAAACTGGGGGATAAATGTTCTTTCACTGGATTGTACTTTGTGTTACTCAAGAGTTCTGATACTTGATCTTTTTTCGTAAGGCTTTGAAGTCTGATATCCTGGCTTATTGTCAGAAAAGTTTTCTTTTAAATTTACTTTTCAAAACAATTCTAGAATTTATGGACAAAATTAAATGCTGGAAATATGTCATCATAGATTAATACAGTTAAATATATAATAAAAAATAATTTTCAAAATACATACTATAATTAAAGTTAAATTTGATACATTTAAATAATTTAAAAATCGGTTTGGAACTGTCAAACATGTTTTTTTAGCAGCAACACTAAATATTAAAAAGAAAATCCACCAACAAAGTGCACATGTGGAATGAGCACTGGTGGCTACCTACACTTTATCTTCCCTTTAATGACATATCTATCAGCCTGTTCATTAAAAAAAAAAAGTTTTTATTTCCCACTTTTTATCAAGTGCAATGGCTTTGGACTGTCTTTCAGTCTCCAGTAGACACAATGAGATCTGTCAAACCCAAACCTTCGATTTGTATTAAACTTTTATACAATTGCCACTGACATCTGAAACACAGCCATCATCAATTGCGTCATACGCTATAAACGCAATAAATGGGAAAAAGCTTAGGGAATCTGAGAAGACATAATTGCAAAGCAGAAAAGTAATTACACGGACTCTTGCCTATGGATGTCTTATAGAAAGAGATCAGATATTCTCCACGGTCCATAATGGGGGCATACACAATTGCCTGCATGCACATAGGTCCCCACTGTGAGCAATGCCTTGAGTAGGAATGGTGCCACCAGGAGACAAGCAAACAAGAGCTCTGATGGTCAGAGCTGAGGAGATCTGGGACAGCTAGTGCTTTGCTCATATGTATTTGTGCGAATGAATAACACGTGGAGCCAATCCAAACGTTACACAAAGCTTTAAATCCTTTTAACACACCTCACTCCAGTATTTGTGTAATCACACTATTAACTTAAATGCCTTGTATACAATCCAGTGGTGAATATAAACACAGTGCGATGCCAGCTTGTAATGCGCATTATTGTTTAAAATGTCAGATTAATTAAAATGCAGTTCTTACTCCAGCTTTGCAACCCATAACATCTGACTTTTTTAGAGGTGACACTTTGGGATTTATCTAACATACTGTTGAAACAGTCACAGGCAATCTAACTTTCTGGGAATATATTAGTTTATGCTGCTGCTATAAAGGATCCAAATTAAATTCCCCACAGGGATTTTTAACTGCCATACTAAGATGTACAAAGTAATTTTTTTTATTTCCTAACAACAGGGACTACAATAATGACTGTTGAATTTTACTTTGGTAATGATAGATGCTACAGAGACAAAATAGGAATTCTTAATGAGATTTTAGGTGCCATTATTCCTTTTCACGTACACACATATTTTCAAATTTAACAGTAGTAAAACTGTTTCCTTCATTATAAGATAATGCCTTTCTTATTATTTAAGGTAAATTTTCTACATTGCATCAGACTCTTTGTAAGTTGCTCTAGTTCAGAGACTTTTAGTTGAAGCATTATAAAAATCTTAAAGTTCTTGCAGTAATAAATAATTCTAATACATGGAGAAGCAGACATATATAAGATCAGAAGAAAGGAATGTATACAAATCTCTGGCTAAGCACAATCTGTTCTCACTCTATTGCTATTTTATGTGTGGTTATAGAAATGTCGTTGAATAAAATGACAAAGCATTCTGTTCTGATACAATGATGGATAAAAAACTTCATTTTTTTGACTTAGAAGTGCGATTTTCAAAAAAAAGTGGAATACCTACATGGTGTAGGAAGACAGATGACAAAGTTCTTAAAAGATGAATACTGAATAGACTGAATAGAATAATCAAATATATTATAATTAGGAATATAACAATGGAGATCTAGGTGACAAGGGTTTTCATTTATTTTTTTATAATTGAAATAAATCTTATAAAAATATATTTATAATATTATATATTTATAATATTAAAAAT
>WHYT01017028.1:525451-541211 GCA_009806455.1 Tetrax tetrax
TGTATTTATATTATAAATATTATAAATATTATAAAAATATAAATCTTATCCTTTACCTTTTACCCCTTCTTGCCATTTCCATCTCTTTTACTAACATTAAAATACTCTAGTTTGCAAGGATTTTAAGAAATTATATTTGTGTTAGATTTCAAAAGTTACTGAAATTGTCAGCCTGTCTCAATGCTCCCAAAAGTACTTGCAAATGCATAAAGCAAACACTGAAGATTCCATGTGGTCTTAAGTTACAATACATTCCTTGATTTCTACAGAACTTATTTTTCCGATCCCATCCAAACTGTTATGTCTGTGTTTTCAGATCACAGCACGCTTCTAACTCCCCTCTGCCACCAGAAAAGCCGTGTCTGAGTTCTCAGGGGTGCAGATGTGCCTCATCAGATGTATTGATCTGTACTCAAAAATAAAAGTGAGAATGCTTACCTTTAACATGCATGTAGCTGATATACAGGCACAAGAAATTAATACTTCTAAAGACCCATATGTATTTTGAACACTGAATTCAGGCCAACTCTCATAGATCTCTATGTGAATAATGCTATATACGTTCTCCTTCCCTCCTGAAAGGCTAGCAGCAAAATGTTTTCAAAAACAATTCCACATTTCTACCCATGTCCTCAAGTGATATTTTCATTACACAGTAGCTACTATATCCAATACAGAGTAGAAAAAGAGATCACGAACTAATGGCAGCCATTTCAGTAGTCCTCTGAATTATTAATAAATTAGATCTATGGAAGCCATTTAGAATGACTCATTAAACTGATTAACTCCCTATTTCATGAGCAAATGTTAAGTGTTCTAACAGGACAGAAGGTAGGAAGTAGTAGATTAATAAAATAGCAGAGTTTTGGGGTTTTTTGAGCAATTGTCAAGCTAGAGAGAAAGTCTCAGGAAGGACTTTCAAAAATTGGTGTGACAAAATCAGCATGAGCTAGTAAAATAAATAGAGAATCTGAGTATACAAAAAGCATACACACCAATGTAGCAAATAAGGAGTACTGTCTAATTTGTACAGGCCCTAAAATATAGCAGCTGTAAATTAAAGCTACAGGTATATCACTAGCTCTGCTCAGGATTTAATACCAGTGCTTAGGCACGGCTAATTAAAAGCATAGCCACTAGTGAATAAACCCACTGCATGCAAACTGAGAGAATTACTGTTGGTAGGGGATGCTTCACTTTGCATTTTATGATTTGTGTTTGCCTGTGTAGTTTCAGCATTGTCTTATCATAGTGTTTATTACATTTTAATTGATTAAAGAAATAAACTTCACACACACAAAAAAAATCAGAATACATATTTGCACACTTAATGAGATTTCTAAACTACTTTCGTCTCCTTTATCAATTTACATGTGAACTGGATGAAGAGCAATAAGTCATTTTATGGTGTACTGGAATTAAATTAATGATAATTATTTGGTGATGTAAAATGAATACATTTTAATCAGCTATTATTAGTGAATCTATTTACATGCAATTATTTTCCTCAAGTATTAAATGCGGAGTAAAGATGTAGCATAAGTAAAATTTTGTTAATAGCAGTAGTCTGTTTTACAGAATATGTTTTCTTCTAATTTTGGAAAACTTTATTACTATAGCATCTTATTTTTTTCTGTATACAAAAGATGATTATAGGAAAATCTAGAAAGAGAATATTAGTGTCAGAGAATCATGGTGTTTTGCAGCCTAATTGGTATAGCTTTTCACAGGATAACTGGAATTCATGTTACACGTTCTTTACATGGTCCATGAAAGTCCCTTAAAATCCTTCCAAAACCTGCAGCAGCATGCTGGGAGCGCTATAAAATGTCCTGTAGATACTCCAAACCAGTGCTACTCTGATTACTTGAAATCAACCAAAAAACAGTCTCGTGTCAATGATCCTAGTATATAGACATTACATCATGATCTCATGTAGTAGAAAAAACTATTCCTAAGAATTTGGAAGACTTATGGAGATTTTAATAATTAGCTATTCAATTATTTTAAAAGGGGTCAATAAATGTCATATAATTATCTATAACTTTAGTGTATATACGTAATTTATTATACTCTTATAATATGCCAGTATAAATATTTACTATTTATTAGCCCCTTAACCCTTGCAAATTAATATAAAGTAGTCTAAGTTATGAAGACTTTTAAGTTTTTTCTAATTTCTGTTTAACCATATAAAGAGTCTAGCCTAATGAAAGTAAGATCAATTTGTTCATAAGGCTGGCTTTTAAAGAGTAAGCTGTTGAAAAAAAAACCTCAATAAATATCTTTATTTTTTTTCTTGAATACAACATAATCGACAACAGAACCTATGAATCTATGTTATAACTCTGTTTAATAGAATTCATGAACAAATCCAGAATGTATAGCAGTTGTAATCATTCCTTCAGAATGCAAAAATATGGACTTAAAAAAAAAAAAAAGTATATTTTAGACTAGACAAAACAAAGCTCATTAAAAAAAAGGTTATTCTGAGAAAATCACAGACTTTAATCAATCAGTTAGCTCACAGATTGTACTGAATGGCACCATAAACAGGGCTATGTGAAAAAAAGTGAGAGAGAGCAGTGAAAACCCAACAGTACTGAGGACCAGTACCAAAAACGTACTGTGTGACCGTTTGTTACAATTCCTGCTCTCTTTACAACTTGAAGTGTATACCCACAGTGCAAATGTGCTTCAGATTCAGGAGACAGGTGCAGAACTGGGCATGTGCATTGCCTAAACACCGTTATTTAAGCAGATCTTCCAGAGTTCCTTGCAGCCTGCCCAAGGAGGAGAGTCACCCAGGCTATGCCTCGAAATGCAGTCAGGACATATTCAGGGTGCACGCTGGATTTAAAGACTGAAACGTCCACCAACTGCTGCATACTTGACTATCTACATCCCTTGACATAGTTGGTCATATAAATGTCCTACAGAGTCAGTGAAGAAAGGTAACTCTTAATTTTTTCTTCTCTATTATTTATACAGCAAATCCAAGACTAATTTAGGCTAATGCACATTTCTTCTGAACACATGCTTATTTAAGAGATAATTTTCGCATTTTTTTTTATTATTTTAATGTTCCATTCAAGTACTTTTAAAAATCCACTATTTATTCTAATACATATATTTAATGCTATGAAGAAAGTTAAGAACTCCAGTGGAGTTCAAATAAGCCTGGGAAGTCTTTTATATTGATAGTACCTTGGCTAGTTTTTTGGATAAATCATCTCTCTTGGTTCTTTTAGCTACTAAGTGATAAAATTTCTTTTCAAAGAGTATTTTTTTCCTCCTTAAAATAAAATCCCAATTCTGTACTCTTTAGAAAAATAAAAGGCTGCACCTATTTTCAGCAGGGATCAATAAAAGGAAAGTTTGTGTCTTACAGAAGACCAAACCCTGCAATCGTAATAGGTCCCCTCCAGCCATATTTATGAATGAATCTCTGAATTACTACTTTTATTGTCCCTGATGACTGCGACTTTGCATTTCAGTTTCTGTTATTTATAGCAAAATGCCTCAAGGAGTAAGTACAAACAACATATGGAGGATCTACCAACTCATGTGTAATACTTCAGCTTGACTTATGCTTCTGAGGGAATTTAGATGCTAATACTGAATTACACCATTATCGGTCTAGAACCTTCTGAAGGCAATCCCCGCTTTTCAAACCCTACGATCTTTATTTGATAAGGAGAAAGAAAAAATAATGGAGCATAAGCTCAAACCATCTTGTTTAGTTGGTTACGAAGCTACATAGCACTAAATATGTTTTACTGATACCTTTATGAAAACTTTCATGTTCTCTTGACCAGTGCACAGACTATGAACTTGACATAGTTTTGGGACCAGGCTGCACTCCCTGTCCAGTTGTTTTGCACTGGTCTGATGGCACAAAGCAGACAGAAAGACAGTATTTCAGGGCTAGAGAAATGCCCAGAACAACAGAAATATTGCTTCTGCTTCTCCTTCAGAAAAAAAACCCTGGGGGAAAAAGATCATAGCGTGGCTATTCATGCCCTGTTGCAATTCCTCTCATGTCACTAAACCCACATAGATGTGAAATTACACATAAAACCACTCTCTCAAAGCTGCGGGAAACATTTTGCACTTACATCCTGAAAGCCTGTGTGGAGGCTGCCTCATTTAGGAAGTAAAGTGGGGAGGAGGAAACAGGGGAGAAGCATCTGAAACAACTGGCTCTGCTTAAAGTCCAGCATTCAGGCCAGCACCCACCCGGTGATAAACACTAAATGCTTCTCCTGCACAGGAAGCCCTGTGACCAGCACAGGATCAGGTCCTCTCCTTTGGTGTGGATATGGAGACAGGACACCAAGATGAATTATTGCTGGTAGCTCTGAAGAAGAAACACTGGTAAGGTTATAAACTGTTTAAGCCAGAAATCTCCTCTCTCATTCTCAATAAAAAGGAGTTAATACTCTAACTTGAAGGAATGAAGTATATTCTGTCAAGGAGAATATACTTTATTGTATGTTCCTTGAACAGCCAACAGCGCTTGCCAAAATGTTTCAAACATCAAACTTGTTTGAAATAAAACATGGTCTTTTCTGAAAAGCCATTTTAGAAATGTAATGATTTCTTTTATAGTAGTTATTTAAATATCTACATGTATGCTTCATTTGTAAATAAAAAGTTTTAAAAACCACATTTAATCTCTATTATTTTTCAAATAGAAAATGAAAACAACTTTGACACCCTTTTTCTCCAATTTAAACAGATTAAGGATCATATTCTCTAATATGGTGATATTTTCCCATCTCTGTCTTCCTGTTAAAAGTACATGAGTGATACTAGATGCTATCTCAGTTGAAGGCTAATCTTTCCTCTAGGGTACCATAACTTCACAGTGGCTTATTTATACAACAGGAGATGGACTCGGAAACTGTACAAATGCAATGTACTTAACCTCCTGCTCTTTTCCTCCCCCTCAAAACTTGATCACAGGCAAGTGTTCAACGTGTTTTTGAACTACCACTGTATTTACTGAAGTCAGGGAAGCCTTCATTCATTCTTAGAAATCATATTTTACAGTTTGTCAACAATTTTACTTGCTCTAAGAGGGGAACTTTTATTTGTTCACTGAAGAAAAAACTCTGACAGATAAATATTGAGGTTAATGTTCTGCTGTTTAAGTACAGCTGTGCTAACACAGAGTTTGTTCAAACTTCAGCAATGCCCTGGTGCTGATAAAATGCATATTTGCGTGTTTGTCCTTATGTTTCACCATATGTCACTGCCTGCAATGATGTTGAGTAATACAGCTGTCATATTAGTTGATATGGTTGCTACTTTAATAGATTAATCTGATCTCCTTAGATTAAATATGGATATTTTTGCAATATGGTATTCTGCAGGGCTATACACTGATTGCAAATATAGTCACTGTCATAAAATAAACTAAAAATCCTAGAGAGATTAGACACCACTTAACACTGTCTCCGAGAAATGAAGTGGAACAGGTAAGCCAACTTTTGAATCAGATTTCAGTGTCTGGTGAGAACTTCTTTTCTAACTTGTTATATGGCTGTAAAACCAACAAATAATGCATTTTATTTCTTGAAAACTCCATTTCTTGAAGTTCTAACTTTATTATTTCAATGATTGTATTTGAATATTAAATGTATATCAAAATAGATGGTGTATGAAAACACAAGTTTTGTTTAAAAATTACAAAAAAACTTCTTTCACTATATGAATAAACAACTTAGTAGTTAAATAGCAATTATTTGTTTTCCTTATTTTCTTTATTAAATGGTGGAATTCATTGCCACATGTTGTTTTGGATGCCAGAAGAAAACCCATCAGGCGCTATTAGCATACACAAAATAGTGCAAGAAGTCCCAGGTGAGAGGCTTTATCAGCTAAGCTATCATTCTCATACTTGCTTTGACTTTATTTTCCCTCCTCAAGTATCAATTACAGTCTAGTGTTGAAGAAAGTGCAACTTATGATTAAGAGCCTCATCTTCTCCAGTACCTCCATTTCTGTGCTCCTAATGCTAACTGACTAAACAAAAAGAGATGTGAACCAAAGGAGACAGTTTCTGTCTTTCAAACACAAAGACAGCAAAAGAAAATACTTCATATCCCTAAGATTTCCTCTTTGTGGCAAAAAGGCTTTGATAAAACTATCACCAGGGAATATTTTTAGCATTAAAATCACCCTACACTTTAAATTAGACATTAATTTCTTTTGTCAGGAATACTTAATAGAAGAGGGAACATATGTTAATGCTACTAAAATTTACAGAGCTCACCTTGAAGTTTGGGGGTTTTGTTTGTTTGTTTGTTTTGGGGGGGGTTTGTTGTTGTTTGTTGGTTTTTGTTGGTTTTTTTCTTTGTCTTTTTTTTTTTTTTTTTTTTACACACAGTAACCACACTTGTCTGAATTAAACATGAATCTTACTAGCAAGACAGTGTACTTTGACAAAAGTAGTTATAAACATATGCTTAAATATCTAAATTTCTTTGCTAACTACTGTCTCCAACATTTATCAAATTTAAATCTCCATATTGTCTTCTATAATATCATTTTTTTTGTAATCTTGAAAAATATTTCTTAAGAATTGGATTTACTTTTTATCACATAAAATTTGTTGTTATATAAACATAACTGCAGTAAATTCTCTAATGAGAATCTAGTGTTTTAAACTCAAAACTGAAAGAATAGAGCATTGGGAAATTTTCAATGCTAATAGATGATCTAAATTATAATGCTATTTAATTCTATTCTTCCTTTTACAGAAGAGATTAAGGTTGCAAAAGGGAATGGCATCTTGGGTTTAGTATACTATCTTCCTCCCATTCTTTGAAATGCAATGAGAATGTGGAAGAGTAATAAAATTTGGTATAGTCCTACCCCCAGACTATGACTCACTTGTTCAAAAAAGATAAATTTATCCTCTGTGAAACTCTTATGGCAATATTACAGAGTGAACAAGAGTTTAAACACCAGAAGGAATACAGCGTATCATACCTAGCCATTAGTAACACACCAGCTGAGAGAACTGAAGGAAAAAGACCAAAAAGAAGATTATGGGAGTTAACTGAAATAGACGTATGCTGTTTATTAATTTAAGACACATTGATGCAGACAGTCACCCTGATAAATAAAGGAAGCTGGAAATAAGGTTTTTAAACAAATATTTTCTAGAAACTTACTTGAAATAATATTATTAAGTACCAGTTCAGGAACTGGATGGAAATTGGCCAAATGGCAAGATTTTATTGATGACATTTGCTGTAAAGATTTTCTTTTGCACTCATACACTAGAACAAATATACAAAGTTATTGATTTGAGCTGTGGAGGAAGATTTTTTTTTTTTTTTGCAGCACTGACTGTCATCCTCTCTCCTATTTTGAACTCTTGCCACACTGAAAATAAAGGACACAAGGAGTAATAGAATTCTGTTTCAAAGACCGATCTTAGAGATAAACGAATATCATCTCTGTAGCTTGAAAAAATTAATACATTGTTTAGACATTTACAGTTCTTAGTTCTCCAATATTTTAAAAATATCCAGCCAAAAGCTTGCTGGATACAGCACGTTCCCAGCAACAACAACTGTCCTCAGTGAGTGAGAGAAAACAAACTGGGGTTAAGACTTGCTGTGTTACTGGGGAGATATTTTAAGGCCTGCCTTGGCACCTCCCACACATTCCAGCAGTTCTGCTGGTAGAAAGGCAATCTTCAGTATGGAAGCCTCAGAAGCATTTGGTAAAAAGATGTCAGGTAGGAGAGCTGACTGAAGAGAATCACTTTCAGATAGATAAACATCATTGGAAATTGCAGTAAAATTTACATAAAAATATTATTATTTTGGATATAGGTTGTCTGAACAACTTTAGTTTTATCTAAGACTTGATTGAAGGAGGTTTAATGTGGGATTTTTGCCTGCTTTCACCCCTCTGATACATGAGTATACAAGAAACAAAATAAAAGTGACTTGAATGTTATAAGACCTTATGCTGTCTTTTGAGTGTTTAATTTGCAAAAAAAAACCCCGTAATTAGATCAAAATAGACTTTTATATAGGGCCAGACATAATTTCATTAAATTGCTAAATTCAGTAATAATATCAGAGTATGCTAAAACTCCTTGTCTTTTTAAAAATTATTTTTTAATATATGAGGATTAATTTACTTGGAAAATTACTTTTTTAATTATTTTAATTCAAAATGAAGCCATCACCCCTAATTCTGAATCACGGTCAAATTCCGTTCACAGGTACTCCACGTTTGGACTCACATAAATCTTTTGACTCAAGTAGAAGCATTTAAGAATAATGGTTTTGTAGCTCAGCCTAGCAATCTTAGCCAGTTGCCCTATTTCAACAGGGAGATGTGCCTATGGAAGTTATAAATTACTTGAGTGGTGTGAAAAACAAATTAGAAAGAAAGGTACTTTTTGAAAGGTGCGCCATGAAACAGTCATCTAACTTGAGGAGTTTTTTCAAGTTTTAGCAATTAAAAAGACAAACAACACAGAACTGAGGTCTAAATTTAAGATATGTCAAGAATGTTCAAGTTCCTGCTTTTGAAGAAGAGCCAATGCTCTAGACGCTCTCATGAAGTCACTTTTGACTCTACACATGTGATGCTCTTAAGTTTTGTGCCAAGAGATTCTTTTCTGAGCATGTAAAGACAAAAGGAAGGATTAGAAGTCACAGCCATGACACGCAGTTGTTAAAGGATGGAAAGTTTAGAGGTGATAGAAAGACAAAATAATTAGTTTACACAGTTCAATGTCCAAATAACGTGTCAGATGAAAGGAGCCTTCAAACCTCCCTTTCCTCATCGACTTTGATTCCTTTTTACCTTAGCAGTTCACAGAGAGACTTACAAGGAGAGCTGTATACCTATTGACAGCTGAGATTTGAATTATTAAGGTGAACTGAAACAAAATGCCCTTGTTCCCTGCACCAGTAAACATCCTAAATGTGGCATCTCTTTTATTAGTGATGAAACTACTATTTTATTCTTTCCATTCCACTGTTTTCTCAATGTTCAAGACAGCAGTTTCAATGGCAGACAAAGACATTCAATACATTGTATTTCAGAAACAAAACTTTCATTGTGATTGTTCAATGGTATTTCTGCCCTGGAAAATTAGAATGCCACAACCCATACTAAAATTAATACAATGGCTACTATAATGTGGAAGTATGCTGCTGTATATTTATTAAACTCATCTACAATACTGTAATATAAGATGACATAGGATAAAATAAAAAAAATATCAGGACATTTATTAGGCTAACAAAAAAAATTTAGAAATTAGTAAACTAGCAATGTAGAGAGTAGAATTCTAATCCTACTGTTTCGCTTAAAAAAATTCCTGAGGAGATATTTGATTTGCTATGAAGTCACCGCAAGATTTGGCATTGTATCTGTAGCTTGAATTTATTAGGAGTGTCTTGACATAAATCTAGTCTATCGTATCAACAGAACTTTCAATTTAATTCTTCACTAGTAGGTGAGCTTCGTGTATCTGTACTGTCCTGCAAAAAACCAATATTTACATATTCACTTTATCCTGCCAAATTCAGAAGTACCAGAACAGATCAACAATACAGTTTTCGAGGGACTATCTAACATGGAAAAAAAAGCAATGAAGATTATGTAATTAGAAAAAAACCCCACATTTGGAAACTATGTAAAGCAGTGATGATGACAGCAAATTCTATACATTCTACTGTATAGTTTAGCATACTATACTACACAGTAATTATAAGCGTATTATCAGTAGATATTTAGTAAATTTTTCTACATCACTCTAGTCTGTAAAATTGACTTCATCAGTTCCCAGCTGATTGAACTTATCTTCTGACCTCGTGAAAGTACCTCTTTTATATTCTTCTGATTATATATAAATACCATATAGTCAATAATCAGTGATTTTAGAGGATAAATAGGACAAGAATCCATCCAAGAATTCCAAATGCACTGCTTTAGTGCTTAGCAGCATCCAATGTATTTTTAAATGACAATTCCAACTGCAGCATTTTATATGCTCAATATTCATGCAATTTGTGCTATTGACCAGTGTATGCTCCGTGTTATACAGAAATACACTTGCCTTTGGAGTCTATGACCATGTAACAAATTGCGCAGTTCTGTCTGAAACAGATTTATCATCCACATTTGACTTTATCACCTGTTAATCTAGTGGCTCCAGAATTTATTGCAACATACCAGATCTCTGAGCTACTTCAAACAGTACCCATTTTCTGAAATCAGCCAGAGGCATATTTTTCTTTTTACCTGCACAGTACTCTAATATTCTCTGCTCTCCTCCAAAACACAAAAACAATTAAAAAAAAAAAACAAAGAAAACCTAAAGCTTTCAAGAGTTAGGAGAAAGGATACAGTCTTGTATCAGTGACAGATTTGCCATAATGTCAGAGTTTTGCCCTGCTCAGCTACACAGTCTCTCACTCTCTGCCCCCATCCTCCAGTGGGACAGGGAGGAGAACTGGTAAAGAAAAGAAGGCAAAACTCATGGACCGAGATTAAAAAAAATAAGTTTAATAGAACAACAGAAGAAAAGAAAACAGATGGAAAATTAACAAACAAACCAATAACAGAAAATACTGAAGCACGTACTGTAGAGTACCATAGTTCACAGTGGATCCTGATCTGGCTCCCTCCTGAGTAGCAGAAGCCTCCCCTCAGCCCCCTCCTCACTGACACACTGAGCTGGTGTCCCATGGGATGGAGCGGCCCTTGGGCCAATTTGGGTAACCTGTCCCAGCTGTGTCCCCAGCCACAGATGCCACCAGCTCCAGCTCCTCTCCCAGCTCCAGGGAAAATTAACTGCATCCTAGCCAGAACCAGGATACATAAACAAACATTTAATTACTTTAAAATTTCTCTGCTTGGGAACACAGAGAATTTGACAACCTCTGAAAAGTTGCTGGTTTGCCCTAGTGGTCAGGAATTCACTTTTAGCCTTTAATATCTTTTATTTTGGGACTTCCAAAATCTTACATTAATGAAAATAAGATTGAGTATACAGCATTTATAAAAGTATCATGTACTTTTTATTTAAAAAAACAAAAATGTATTCCTCTGTTTTGCTGTTTTTATGCTACCATTTCTTAGCAACAAACAAACATCATCAACTGCAGAAACACTAACTAGAATCAATTTTCATCAAGTTAGCAATTTCAATTCTTCATATTTCATCTCAACATCAGTTAAGTGAAACATTATAACAAGCCAAATACTGTAATCGAAGAAAATACCTTTTTACTTTTTTATCATTTCTATGCTTCATGAAAAGTACCTGTGATCCTCTCAGAGTCCCAAAAGGGATTCTAAGTGATGCAGCTTTGAAGAGCAATCGGGTATTGTTCTTTAAAAGGAGGCTTTAACATCATCAAAAGCAGGGCAGGCTGCCAGTTTTCCTGCCTATCCCAAATGGACCATGTTCCATTACGCACTCCTCCCTCAGCTTAATTTCATACTGACCTTAAATAAAAGCCTTGGCTGTGCAACTTCAGGGACTGTATCTTGTTTGAAAATGGTGAGTAAGTGAGATTGGATCAAAGAAAATGGGATAAAAAGATACAGCCAATTACACCGTTGCTCTTTCTAAGCTCTTCAATAAATCAGCAGCTTGGTATGTGAGATATTTCAAGAACCTCTGTTTCAAACTATTTGTAAGAATACATCGCCATTTAGTCCGTATCCTATCCGGCAAGTCATTGAAGCAGATGCTGATGAAAACACAACCACTATGGTAATAAACACTCGGTTACGTCACACATAAGGGAGTTAGCCAAAATAAAGCAGGTTTTTACTGAAAATGAATTTATGTATAAGGAGTTGATAAATGTAGCTATTTTGTATCTATTTTCATTTGTTTGTAGTTCATGTTTATTTTATTATAAGTGGATCCTAAGTTCATCCAAGCAGGAATTAAGACAAACTATACTTTTCAGATTTTGTGGAAACTAAGTACTCCAGGCTTTACCTGCAACTGCTAAAATGCACACCAGAGGCTGTATTTTCCCAGCAGCCAGCAGCTCCAATGCCACATTAGCAATATTTTTTTTTTCTAAGAGCTCAACTTCACTAACACTGTTTGAAAACGTAATTCACATACTTTCTTGGGGGTGTATTTTCCACGTTTTATACAATATTAAGAATTTTTGTCTTGGGTTTTGATGTCAGAGATTGCCTTGACTTCCTATTAACTGGAGATTCCACCAGCATCACCATAAGCAGGAATGTAATTGAACATAAGCACTTCTCTATAAGAAAGAAAAATCCCAGGAAAATGCAGTCCAAATATAATTAGAAAGAAAAAAAAAAGAAGGAGAGAGATTGTTAACAAGAAAGAGTTGGAAAGCCTCAACAACTCCATTTGTGTTTTCTTCATATTGCCCTACTGTTTTGACATCCATTCAACACACGGGTTTCAAAACCTTCCTTGAATGATTTTTCCATTTAGCACAACAGCACATAAGACCATGACCTGAGTAGGAAGATAACTTTTCAAAATACTTGTTTTGCACCTAAGTCTCAGAAACTGTTCTTGCAACCCTATTCTTTCTGAAAATAAGTGTTTAATTTAAAACATTCCTTCCCCCTAAATACTTGCAAGAACATTAGGTGAAAATGGGACTATTACCTTTCATCATTACGTTGAACAAGAGTTCTAGCTGTAATAGAAACATTTTACGTCCTTTGACTTTCTCATAAAATCATATTTATGGAGCTTATGCACACAGTGCAGTTGTTTTTTCCATTCACACTCTAATATTGTCTACTTTATTACAGTTTCTAAATACTTAACATAGTGAAAAGATACACAATTTTGCTGTACCTAGGAAAGAGGGGGGGGAAAGATCATTTATTCACCACAAAATTCGATTCATGCCTGTCTTCTGTTAACTGCTTCTAGCAATTCTTCCTTGCAATTGAGCCATCTCACTGAATCTTCTATTTCAACAGATGAGAAAAATGTGATTTATAACTATAATCTTTGTTTGCCAGCATCTTTTTAGACAGTGCCATGCAGGACTAACAAACCTCTTCCCACTCCTAAAATAGTACCCTTACAACATGATACAGCAGTTTAAGGAAAACAGACTGGAAAGAAAAGCTTAGCAAGAGCCTGGGGAAATTTTGTTTCATTATGACTGTTTCTTGCCTCACGAGTAATTACTGGTGCTGAAATTTCTAGTCATTCTGTGTAGTGAAACCCAAACAAGCTTGAATAGGGGGAAAGAAATTCAGCAGTATCGTGTGAACAGTCAAAACTCAGCATATGGTAATTGCTTAGATGTTTAATTCTCTGATGTGTTGACAAAGGCTTTGTTTTGGTCCTTGAGGATGAAAGACCTGTGAACATTGTTTTAAGGGATGATGATCCTCATTGGCTTGGGGTTGACATTTACTTTGAACATGAGATGGAGAACGTGACTGGCTTTGTGAATTGATTGTGAGAATCCTATGGTGGTCATCCTACAGAGTCCTCATCACCAGAATACCAAAATCTGTGTCAAGGAGGGTATTTTATAATTTTATCGTTGCTGACAGTCTACTATAAAGCTAAAGTTATACTTATATTTTCAAAATGCTAACTTCTCAAACTACAGTAGTCAGTTTATTGTTCTTACAACATCATAGCTAAAACATCACTACATAACTATACGTGACATTTGGCTTTGCTTTCTCTTAGATGAAGGCTGCAGAAATATATGCATTCAAATAAATTTGCTTAACTTGAGGCACCTATTCAGCCTTCGAGGGCTGAAGAGAAAATAAATGAAGTATCTTTCCTGTGGAAAGACAGTTCATTGACAAATACAGAGCTTCATGAAGTGATCAGAAAATTTAGTACTTTTACCAATTTGACTCTCTTCTTCACTTAAAGCACATAGCAACGTAAGCATTCTGTTTTGCCTCTCCTCATTGGAACATTACTGAGGCAGCCTCATTTAATTGGGGCAGGAATGAGTTGTTTTCCCCTGAAAAACCCTCAGCCCCAGTGCACATGTTAATCTGCTTTCATTCCAATTTTCTCACAGCAAGACTCATAGCATTTATTTCACTGAATTACAATAGTGCACTAGTGAATTATACTAGCATTTTAAACTGATCATATTTTCTAAGCAGATAATAGCATAATCATTAGATAAGCCCAACTCCTCATTTGTCAACATCTTATTCAGGTAGCTCTGAAATGAAGAAAGTATCTTGAGATCCATGGAAAAAATAAAATGCTTATACTTATAGAGAAAATAAATTCCTGCCATATCGTTGACAGGAATGTGACAACAGTTTTGTTTCAGATTCTATCTAATAAAACTTAAAAATCTTTGAGAAATTCTAAAACCTTCAAACATTAGTTAGCCTCAGGTTGTTAGGACAGGAAGAGTTATCAAGAATACCCATGTTCAAAATCTTCTGCTCCACCTTCTGTTAAAGAGGGACAACCTTGCCACAGGGGAGCATAATGCCTAAACACCTGCACACCCTGTAACTCGATTGCGTGGGCTACTATTGCGTGCTACCAGGCAATAGAAATGTCACAAATTACAGAATTCATTATAGGGTGGGGGGAGCAGGAAGCAGGGGAGAATACTTAGTTACTTCCCACAGTAATAAAGTAGTGGCATAATGAACTAGATCATGTTACTTCTCACCCCATCTTTTCCACCATTGTTGCCACAATTGCTATCACATTTTCTGCTGCTGCTTCAAATAAATGATGGACTCGTACTTCAGTTCACATCAGCTTCTCTCTCTGCTATGAGAAGATATATTTTTTTGAACATTTTGATGTTTCACCAGCCTGATTATTAATGACAAGGTATGGCAAAATGCACACACACTGAAAATACACCAAATCTCAAGCAGAATGTTTTTAATGCACTTGGAAGACGCAGGCTGGGACTGGGTACATCGCATTCCTGCTTCACTTTTCCAGTGCCAGGTTGCTGCTGCTGTCACTAAGAGCTCACCTCCTCCTTCGCCCCCCCTGAAGTTCTTCAGTGTAAGCTAGAGCCACACAGGGTGAAAATGGAAATGGTAACACTGAGGAGGAGGTTCTGATTGTTTTCCTGCTGCTCTGGTTTAATTGACAGACAAATGAAATACAATTGAGTATTCCAGTGTTTGGAATTTAGGGAAAGTGTATCAGCACCAGGAGTTTCTAGAGAAACTTGTATCCATATTGACACATTCAAGGTTATAAATCTTACAACACAAGGTGTTAAACTCATGAATGAAAACGTTCTACTAATGAAATATCAAAGTCCAGAACTCAAGCTCCCAAGCTCTGTCTGCCTCTTTTTCCAGTCAAATCTCTAAGTAATTGCTCGTGTTAAATGAAAGTGGAAGTGAGTTTCATTCAGTAGAGGAAGGGCAATCATTTACTTATCATCTGCTTTTAAGAAAATTGTGAAGTGTAACAAGAAATGGAAAAGTTTTTCTAGTCATTGTGTTTTAATACCAGTTAGTGATTATTTAGCTCACTGGATGCTACATATTAGAAAATCAAATGTTTTGTTTTACACACAGCAATTCATACTGATGACAGTTCTTCAATGGGACATTTTCCCCTAGACACTAGGAATCAAGAATTTGGTTTTGTTATGTTTACTCTAATAATACTATGCAGAGAAAAAAGCAAAAGAGAAAGTAAAGCAAATTCATTAAATGCTTACAAATCCATCCTGAAAAGAGGCCATTTTCTTTGTCGCTTATTATCCATGAGTCAGTC